>VDFB02284288.1:0-180978 GCA_007258455.2 Sequoia sempervirens | reverse complement strand
GGTGTCTAAAACTTTTAGTCACAACAACTAAAAATGACTAAATTTTGCTCATTTTTTGCAACTCAGTTATAAAGGAGTAAATAAATTACTAGTTTGGTCGTTGATTAAAAATTATTTAGTCACAAATAAAAATAACTAAATAGTTAGTCATTTATTTAGTCACAATCCATTTGAATAAATTATTTAAGGAATCAAGAATATAGCCCACCAAAATACTCTAAAACTTTAATAAACATACCCTAAAATTTTTGTCAAAATCTTATTTTCAGGCATAGCCCACTAGAATGGAGTTTTCATTTTAATAAACATACTCTAAAACTTTTGTCAAAACATTATTTTCAAGCATAGACCGCCAAAATGGAGAAGTGTTTCCGTAAAGAATGATAGAGAACAGTAAGGAGATGTGCGTGAAAGGAGGCATAAGATTCATTGTTGCTTATCTCATTCCTGCTCTACTCAACAAATTTTACATTGTTCCCGCTACTATTTGTAATCTAGGTATTTACTTGACATATATTTGCATAATCTCAAATTCCTTCAGAGGCTTTTGAAGTATCAATGTATCCTATATAGGGTTTAGAATGATTTCTTTTAATTAAAAAAATAAATAAATGATGTATTTCCCTATAATTAGATAATGTGGAGATCTCCTAAATCTGCCCCAGCACACTATCCTCTTTGGCACTGTATTCATTACTCCAACTACTAGGGTTTTGCATGTGACATGTTTAATATCTTCATGACCGTGGCTTTTAAATAGATCACAATCTTTGCTTTAATCATTTTCATGGTAACCCTTGAGTTCCATAATCCACCTTCAATCTCTTCTAAGAACATTGTCTTAAGCTAGACTGCATAGTATGCATATAAAGCAAGTCCTTCATACCTACCATTGTTCCAAACCACCACTCACTGTCTTGCTTAAAATGTTGCCTCCATAAGCATAATAGCATGTTTTAAAATCATAGTTGCCAGTGATTGACCATTAAGGTCACCACTTTCATCAAGATACAATGAGATTTTTTTCTTCAAGCTTAAGGCATTATGCAAGATAACATTGTGAATTGTTTGTTGTGTATGATTTGATTTTTTTGTACATTTACTACTTTGCTAACTTCCTTTTAGACTGGGTATTGCACCCTCAGCTGCAATCTCAAATAGCTCACTCACTATCACTTGAAGATTCCTTTCATGAGCATCCTTCTATAAAATCAAACTATGCCCTATAAACTAAATACTTACTACAAGGGACTCATTGTTTCATGGTATTATAGATCTTAAGATCCTTCAACCTTATTGACACTACTTCACAGTTCACAAGGTATTATTCACTATTCTCCCATCTTTGATGAGTCTCAAAACACTGCTCAAACATGCAATCCACTACCTCCATTATACATTAATGGCTAAGAAGAAACATTGAACCTATGATTACCACTGTTTACTTCATTTGGACAGTCATTCCTTGATTGCATTTTCCTTGTCTAACACTACCAAAAGCATTTGAAAAACCCTTAAGGTTAGCAAGGGGTAAGGAAACTCACTGTTAAAATCTCCACTTTACTATGCAAGGTTTGAGCTTTATTATCTTGTCACTGCTCAACCTCTTTTTGACTGTCACATCTCAAGTGGCTGTCATTCTTCTTACCATAGATTGCATTTACAAATATCACTAAGCTACATAGTGTTCTTGTTATTGGCTACAATCTTTAGATTGCAAGATTTTGTTATTAGCTACAATGTCTCAATCTTTCTGGTATTGCAACCTCACTAATCCACTAGAGTTATTGTTTATGTTTCTATGGAGGCCTAGGGTTTGTACCCTAATCATGCTCTTACAAATTATTTTGTTGGTATTAAAAAACAACCTTAAATCTTGAGTCAAAAAATTAGTTGTTTTGACAAAGTTGTGGTATGATCTTGGATTGTATCCTAGAGTGTGTGGGAAGCTTGTGTTTGATCATTAAGGTATGTAAACTTGATCAGGGAAATGTATCCTATATAGCATGGGTCTTGCTTTAATACTTTCCATAATGGTTATTAGCAGATCACATTATTATAGTTTGCGGTAACCCAAGATTACATTCAAGTATGTAACAAACTTAGTTTGTAGTTTAAGCTATACACTTTTAAGTAACATTCATAAGGTTTAGAAAATTTTGATCACTCTCTAGAATAGCCCATTAAACATGGGTTGTGCTTGAATGTACTACATAATTGATATAACACAACCACTTTGCATATCAACCAGAGTTATAGGCTCTTTATTGCAGCAAGAGGTAATCACTATTCGATCATGCTATAATTACATCCTAACCTGTTAAAGTTGAGACAACCTGAATGCACCCAATAATGATTGACACCTAAATTATACAACTTGAATTAACTACATTATATGAGTGCCTCAATTTCTATCACAACATAGCCACATTAAACTTGGGTCACACATGAATGCATCCTATATTTGTTATAGCACAACTATGCCACATGACCAATAGAGTTATGGATCACATAATTACAGTCACAAGAATCTGTTCCTTGGTTGTGATCTTATGGTGATTCCACACAACAAAATCTGGACATGAAATTCTCAAAACCCTAAACCTCTAAAAATGAAATCTGATGAGATGTTGCTTTAAAATAAGATTTTCAAACTTGGAACTACAAATCTAACTTCACAACTGAATTTTGCAAAAAGGCAATGACTACCCTCAACCTGGCAATATCTTCTTGATTTTTTTCTGATTTTTCCCAAGAAAATCATCCTTAGTTCTCCACAAAATGTCTCAAGTAGAGCAAAACACTGTTGCAATAAATTAGCGAACTCACTTTTCTTTATGTCAGCCACAATTTGATTTTTTTCTTATTTTTCATGTTTTCTGAAATTTCGACGAAACCCAGGTTCGTTGAACTTTTGACGAACGTTGGGGATAAACTTTTAAAAAATTGAAAATTACACATCAAATTTTAAAAGCACCCAACGATACATCAAATTATACATATTTTATCGAACATTTTCGTCGTATTTTGCAGTCAATTGAGTTAGTGTTAAAAAGAACCCTACAAACCACACATTTCAATTTGGGTGCTCTAAAAATGAACTCTTTCCAAGTTTTCATAATTAGGATTCTTTATTTTGGTGCATAAAAAGAACACAAATGACCAAAACAATTTCCTTTTTGTTGATGCATGCTTGCATTTGCTTTTGTTGACCAAGTAAAACTGGGATCGATTTAGAAACAATCATATTTGGGCTTAAAAATGGACAAATTATTCTTTTTTTCTTGCACCTTTGCTATGACATTGACCAATGTCTATAACACTTCCATTGGATGCAATTAAAAAGAATCATTGATATGTTATTCACATATTTTTGGGGATAGCACCGCTCGAGGTGCTTAAAAAGAATCAAATTGCTATGAATTATATGTTGTGCATTCAGTGTTTGGCAAGCTAGATGGTTGTATTCTCCTCTTACATTGCACCTTTTAGCGATCTTGGGTGATCGAAAACATCTTGAGCTTCGCATCTTCATTTTTAAAACATAACTTTAGAGGGTCTTCCTATTGAGACACATCCCACACTAGAGAACTCATAGGTGACCCAAGCGGTATTATGGACCACTATATAAATAAATTGTGGGTGTGAGGAAAGTTCATCACCTACCAGGTGTTGCTGACCTATAATGACATCAGTCTCCCCTAGTATCCCTTTGATACATAAAAATCCCACAAGAGCTAGGAGGCCTCTTAATTGATAAAAATGCCACATGTATAGGGATACAAAAATAATAATCCCATAACATTACTAAGAGCCAAATTGTTTTAGAAGCTACCCCTTTATCCAAAAACATTCTTTCAAAGTGGTGCATTAGAATTTACTTCTAAGAAGTTACTTACCAAGTATGACTACAGGCCCGTGCCATAAGTTGCATGTAAAATCATCCCTTTAGGACATGAGCCAGGCCTACCTAAAAGAATGGTTTCTATCTCCAAGGTTGTACATGCTTGTTTATATTAAACTTTCCAAATACATGCAAAACAATCTTGACATCAAATTTTGTGCTTGATCTAAAAATAATACACCCCAAAAAACACTAAACATGATGGTTGAATCACAAACCCTTTAACTTAGTGTATACTTGTGAAAGAATCCCTATATTTGCACTCCTTGAAAGGATTTTCCTTAAAGATTTTCAAATATTCAGGTTGCATTGGATCAAAGTAAAAATTTGGGAACTATGGCTTGGGTGTCATGATTTCACAACTTAAAGCCATAGACATGAAGGTCAGATAAGTCCATACTTTCTAAATCAGTTCAATTGTTGTTGTATCACTTGCCATACTCCAAACACATAGAAATCAAGGAAAAAATGAACTTAAACTTACAAAAATTTGGAGAAAGATTGTTCAAACTAGAAACAAAATACACATAGACAGACTTTTCACAAAGTTCCAACATAGTTGTCACATTTTCTTGTGCAGTTGCTAAAAATTCATTGCATTTTCTCTCTGTCCCAAAAACTTCACTGATGAAAATCAATTGCATTTGATAGAAATTGCGCACTTGATGTGGAACCCACACACTTGCTCTTATTTGCTCGCACTTGCTTCTGAGAAACTAGCACACTTGCCAAGAATCTGCTTGCCATTTCCAAAAGAAAGTCACTTTTTTCCGAGTAATCATTGCATCTGACAGAAACACATAGAAGCCGCACTTGCCTTTCCAACTCACTTGTTCTCCAAATCCTGCGCATTTGACATATTTTTGGCTACACTTGATAAATATGGCTGCTCTTGCTCACAATTTTGTGCCTTTGCTAAGAAACTAGTGCTATTGCTCTATCCTATTGACAATTGGGGAAAACAAACCAAAGCTTCTTATGAGATCCTTGTTAGAATGAAACAATTGGAAAACCAGATAAGTCATACATTCCCTCATCCATTATTTCCATCCTACTTGTTAGAAATCAAAATCAAAACAAACCACTAGGATCATTCCTTCACTCAGACATCTAAGATATCAACAATTACTTGGGACTCGCAGATAGTTCAAGTAAGCTTTTCCACAACATATCCTCTAGAAAAGGAAGTGAAATATCGACCCTAGTCCTTCAACATTTTGATTTTTAAAAAGTAGCACCATTCCAAAACAACACTCAAACCTTAGGGTCTTGAGCTTCATAACAACCATCTAAAAACACCATTACACTTTATGACCATCTGGCAACCAATTTCTCCAATTCAACAACCAAACCTTGTAGCATCAATCCTCTAACCCAGTCTCTCACATACATTGAAGGTGAACAAATTGATATCATCAACAGTTTAGGAACCTTCATATTTGAGAAGAATGAAACACCCAACCAGTGGAGAAACACAACAAACATCTTAGAAAAAGAGGAAGAGAAATTAGACCTAGCATCTTGAAGACTTGTGTTACCACCTCCTGCGTGGCAATAGATTTACACCCCTCATGATCTCTGGAAAGAGTAAAATCCCTAGATCCAGCAAGAGCAAAATCCTTAAGTGGAAATCCATATTACGAATTTCAAAGAACTTCCCTACCCTATAGTTCACCAAAGAGTACATCTCAAGGAGATACCACATCCATCAAAATACACTAGAATTTTTCTATTTGTGCTTCTCAATGGGCCAACCACCCTTAGATTTAATGCACTGAAAATCCAAAAACAAAAGAAAATTGAATTTCTCTTAAAACAAAAAATTCAAAAAACAAAAGCACTTTCATTCCATAGTTAGGAGTCACAAAAAAAAATCACAAGATCTTGGCAGTTGTTTATGACAACTACAAGATCACAACACATGAAGAACATGGAAGCAAGCAAGAACAACACCAACATCCCACCAACAAACACCACGAACAACAAAAGGTGTCCCATGGGGCTATAGGCCAAGTGACCTTGAAACACCCCAAAAGAGACCTATGTGCAAAGACACCTTCAGTGAGGATGAGCTAAACCACAAATGACATGAAGTGATAGAACAAAACAATGAGGACCTAGAAAGAGTAATCATAAAGGAGGTAGATATTGAAGAGATAAATGATGAGGAACTATTTGAACACTCCAACAAGCCAAAAGTGCTCAAACTAAGGGAAAAATTATTGAGAAAGGGCCCAAACTCATATTGATTCAAGTTAGCACAAAGTGGTTCTAAATTTCCAGTGGAATTCAATGTGGAGGCTCTCAAAGATCCCAATCTTATTCCATTAGGAGATTACTCGGTTGTGAGAGATATTTGAACCCATGGAAAATCCAAACATGCCACCTATATGCTCACAAAATAATGGTCAAACCAAAGAAAACCCCTTGTACAAAAAATAACTCAGATCGAACAAGTAGCAATGGCACAACAGTATCAAGGAGGGCCATCCCAATATGAACCACAAAGCAAAAATCCACCACCAGGATAGTATGTACCTCAAAAAACTTTGAATGTCGACCCTAAAAAATCATTACCATCAACAAGGTGGACCACAAGGTCTCCTTCCAAATCAGTACCATCAACAAGGTGGACCATAGGGTCCCATTCCAAACCAGTAGTACTACCAACAAGGTGGACCATAGGGCCCCCTTCCATATTCATCCCATAAAAAAGGTAACCCTCCAATGCATCATTAGGGAAACCTTTAGTATAGTCCATCCTAGCAACAAGGTGGAACACAGGGCCCCCTTACATATTTGTCCCATCAACAAGGTAATCCGCCAACACATCATCAGGGAAACCTTTAGTATAGTTCATCCCAACAATAAGGTGTGCCACAAGGAACCCTTCTTCAGTCATCCCATCAACAAGGTAACCCACCAATGCATCACCAGGGAAACCTTCGGTATAGTCCATCCCAACAACAACGTGTGCCACAGGGCAGCCTTCTTCAATCATCCCATCAACAAGGTAACCCATCAACGCACCATCAAGGAAACCTTCAGCATAGTGTGCCACAAGGAACTCCTCCCAATTCATTCTACCAACTAGGTGTCCTACTAATGCATCAACAGGGTAACCTTCAGTATAACTCATCCCATCAACAAGGAGCTAACTCTCCTTACACACAACAAGGACCTAGCCTGCCCTATGTTCAAAACACCTACCAAGGTTCAATACCCCCATTCTATCCAACTTATGGCCAAACATACGTTGTGGGACAACAAGGCTATTACACACAAGACTTGCACACAAGGGTACCAAAAACTAAGATGGAATTACAACTAGAGGCGATGAATCAAAAAATATCAGAAATGTAGGTAGGGAAAACAAAGAAGACCTAAACCCTTCAGGAAATATGTCCATTCATGTTTGATTGTTCTATCACTATGCTTCTATTTCTAAAGAATTTTGAAATACTCAAGTTTGAAAACAAATACAAAGGAAGAGGAGATCCATTAGAGCATGTACAAGACTTCTCAGTGTCATGTATGTAGGTACAAAACAATGACACTTATCTCATGAGGCTCCTTCCACGTAGCCTTACAGGTCATGCTATAGAGTTGTTCACCCATCTGCAACTTGGAATTAAAACCTTCAATGAACTATCTAACAAGTTCATAAGCCACTTCTCATTGAACATAGAGCAATATTTCACCATCATGAGTTTGTCCACAATCAAAAAAATTCAAGGAGATTCCTTTTCATCCTACCTACAGAGATGTAGACACAAGGCTAGTCGATGCAAATGGCCCATTCCAGATAAGGAACTAGTAGATATCTTCATCTCAAATGTCCTACCCAAGATTAACTACCAAATCACTATGTTATGTCCCATAGAATTTGAAGAAACAATAAAAAATGGATTACATATTAAGAGAGCCCTCATTGCAAGGGGAGACCTTAAATTGAACAACTCAAAAGACAGTCCCTCTAGTTCAAATGATAAACCTAAGATTTGGGAAAAGAATAAGAATGTTACAAATGATGGAGTGGTTGATGCTAGAGCACTATGGCATGCACAAAACATGCCTCGAAACAAATCGCAGGTGGCACAAATGAGCTATGTTCCAAATAACGCACAAAATAACCAACTTACCTATCCCAAGAACAATCAAGTTTTCAACCAACAAACAAGTCAAGGAGAAAAATAGAGGCAATACGATCAACCTAGGAGGTAGTTCACAGTAATAGGAGAATCACTTGAAATAGTCATGTGTAAACTAGTACAACAAAACCTCATCAAGGTGAATGATCTCCTGAACTATGAGGAACCTAGCTACAAGACACCATGGTATAACGAGAAAGACTTGTGCAAATTCCATAAGATCAAAGGACACATGACCGGAAATTGCATGAGATTGAAACACCTCATCCAAGACTTGATAGACAAAGGAAAAGTAGATGTTGAACATCGTCCCGAGAACAAGGACCTTCAAATATGCATGAACCAAATCCAAAACCATGCTAAAATGAATGATAAAGGAAAAGAATAAGAGTACCATAATGCTAACTACACATATGGTGACACGGTTTTGGGAACCCTCTCACAAGAAGATGACAATAGGGAAAATGTATTAACAATAGGAAGTGGAGACAATAACTATAATATAACTACCCGTCGAAAAATATTTACAATACAAGGAACCCCACTCAAATCCACAATTAAGTCATCAAATGACTACAACATTGTGGAACAACTGAAAAAGGCTCATGCCCTAATATCAATTCTAGAATTGTTAAAATTGTCACCCGCACATATGGAGATATTGGAAAAAGCATTGGAAACATCAGTCCCAAAAGATATCAATCCTAATCAGTTCCAATCCATGGTTGTAAAAATCATAGCCAACAATCATTTAGTCTTTTTTGAGAAAGATCTTCCACAAAGGACATTCCACAACCAAGCCCTATACATAGAGGTTGGTGTCCACAAGAACATGGTCAAGCAGGTATTGATAGATAATGGTGCAAGTTTAAACATCTATACCTTGAAATTCATCAAACAGTTAGGGTATTCTGATGACGTGATAGATAAAGCAAGGAGCATTACTATAAGAGCCTACGATGACCTTGAAAGTAATTTTGAAGGAACAATTAGGCTACCAGTGCAAATAGGACCAACCACCATGGAAACTACATGTCAAGTACTTGACCTTGAATTTTCATATAACCTAATCCTAGGACACCCTTGGATTCACACATTACAAGCAATCCCTTCCACCTTCCACCAATGCCTAAAGTTTCCCCACAAAGGAAAAGAGGTGACCTTATATGTTGATCTTGAACCTTTCCACTTCTATGCAAAGTTGGAAGAGAAGTATATTAAGTTCCAACACATACCTAGCAATGATATAGCCTTCCACTCATTCTCATATTTTGACCCTTCCACACTACCATCGACCTCAATCAAGATCACATCAGGTGAGCAATTGAAAACAGAAACCAAGGTTCGAGTACTGGACAAGGGTAATGGAAACTACAACTTCAACCAAGAATTTTGCATTGGCATGCTTCCACCAACACCTAAAATCTATGGAGGTTTGAAAGAGATCAAGTTTGCTCAGACAGTGCAAATGATAGCCAAACCCACAATTTTCACCAAGTGGGGAGACATGAAAGATGAAGAGATATTCAAAGAGGACTTCTCATCCGTGATTTACAGAGAAGACCAAAAAGATCTAGAATAGTCACAAACCCTTCTAATAGACCCTAGCAGTAAAGGCTACTAGCTAGTTAAGCAGATGGGATATAGTGGAATGAGCGGCCTTGGGCTACACAAACAAGGTAGGTGGGATCCTATCATAGTGGAATAGAGAAAGAAAAATATGGGGCTAGGTTAAGCCAAAAGATGTGGTTACTCTAAAAATCATAAGAATCTCTTTTAAGAAACAAGAAACTTCTACTAGTGTTAATGCACTGGATAACTACCATATCATGGACAATGATTTACCCGTCGAAGACTTATTCAACAACTTTTTCATTCATAGGTTTCCTCTCCAGTTCATCAAAGTCATTCCCAACATCTATTATCATTTTGGAATGGAATATAAAGAATACGAAAGGGATTCCCCTTCCTTTATCACTGGATATGATTCCCCCACTTCTAGTAATTACAATTTAGACACTCAATGGGAAAAAGATACCAGATCCATGCAAACCATTTTAGCAACCTTCGTAAGCTTTGTGGATGATGATGGTAGCCTACCACTCTGCTACCCACAACTAATAGATTGGGACCAACAACAACAAACACATATTCTGGATCAATTCCAGAATGATAAGGAAATCGTGGAGTTCATGGGACTTCAAATAGACATACTAGTAGGAGATCACAAAGCAAGGTTCGTCATGGAACTCAAATAGGATGCATACTTCGATGGAGAGACTGAATCTTCTCATCACAAAAATGAAAGAGAAAACATAATTATAAACATGTGATCCCCTAGAGAAAACCATAGTGTGGCTCTATCAGATCTGAAAAAGAAGAAAATAAATATGACGGTGAAAACCTCCTCGAGACACCCAAATATGGAGGATTCAATCTCCACATATCTGAATATCAAGAAATATCAAAGCTCCTAGTAGAAGAAGTAGAGTCCTTAAATGTTGGCACAACATAAGACCCAAAGATAACATACCACGTGGCATCACTTGATCCTGAAGAGAAAGTAAACTTTGTAGCTTTTATCAACGGTAGAAAGGTAAATTTTTTCTGGACCTATGCAAACATGCCTGGAATAGATCCGACATTAGTGGTACACCATTTAGCTATAGTCCCTGGAGAAAAGCCTATCAAGAAAAAACTCAAAAAAATGCATCCTAGATAGCATTGTTGGTAAAGGTAGAGCTAAAGAAACTACTAGATGTGGGTTTTATCAGACCCATCGATTATGCACAATGGATATCAAATCTAGTACTGGTATCAAAGCCTACTAGGGGCATAAGGATCTACACAGATTTTAGAGACTTGAACAAGTCCTTTCCAAAGGATGACTTTCCATTTCCAAGTATTGACATGATCATAGATCTAATAGCAGGGCATGAGATTCTATCCTTAATGGATGGTTTCTCTGGAAATAACTAGATAAAAATATCTCCAAATGATCAACACAAAACAACATTTACTTGTGCTTGGGGAACATTCTACTAGAATGTAATACCATTTGGTCTAAAGAAAACATGAGCAACATATCAAAGGTCAATGATGACCATATTCCAAGATATGCTACACACAATCATGGAAGACTATGTGGACGACATTCTAGCAAAGTTAGTCAAAAGGGAAGATCACTTGTCGAATCTTGCAAGGGTATTTGATCAGCTTGAACAATATAATCTAAAACTCAACCCTAAGAAGTTTGTGTTCAGAGTAACATCCAGAAATATGTTAGGGTACATAGTGTGAAGAAGGGGGATTGATGTGGATCTTGCAAAAGTAAAAGCTATACTAGAGATGCCTCCACCAATAACAATAAAACAATTGAGGAGCCTATAGGGAAAGTTGCAATCCATCAGGCAATTTATCACACAATTGGTAAATATTTGCAATCCATTAGGAGCTTTAACAAATGAGATGCTATGATGAATTGGTAAATATTTGCAAATTTTGGTTGGGTGGGGCAACAAGTTTATTTCCTTGATCATTAACACCACCAATTTGGATGTGATTAGAATCAATGAGGTCTTGCACAATATTTTTAAGACACATACATCATTTTGTATCGTGTCCATTTTGTTGGTGATAATAGAAAAAGGCATTTGGATTATAGTTTAGGGGTAAAGGATTAGTAGGATTAGGTGTTCTAATAGGAGGTAAGGATAATAAGTTCTTACTCAAGAGTTGCAACATAATGGAATGAAGGGTATCAGGTAACAAAGTAAATTGTCTATTCTTGTTCCTAAATTGATATGGATTTGTTGTTTTATAGCAGCCACTTGAGATTCAACATGTTGATTTGTTTGAAATGGATTTATTTATATAAATCCCTTATTCTATTTCTTGAATGGTTGGTTCAAATTATTATGAGGCATAAATTTGGACCCTTTAGGATGATTGGAGGAAGTTTTCGTTTCACAATGACTAATCAAATTCTGATAGTCATGGAGAGCTATGCATAAGTGAGTGAAGGAAGGGAACCTCATAATCCAAGCTTATCCTGAATATTGGTTTGCAATTTTTCAATGAACATTCTTTGAAGACGTACATCAGGAATCTTAATGTTGATTTGTGAGTAGAGAAATTGTTAACATGCTATGAAATCAGCGACCTTTTCATCTTTGTTTTGTTTACATTGTGTTAAATCTAGTAAGGCCATCTTGGGACCAATGTGCACTTGGAAATGGTTGAGGAAGGCATCAACAAGTTCATTGAATGAACAAATTGAATTATTTGGTAAATAGAAAAATCATTCCATGGTTTTGTCTTTCAAGGATCTAGGAAAAAGCTTAGCCAAGAGCTTGTCTTTGAAAATGAACTCACTACATAAGGCTATGTATGTCGATACATGGTTACTAGGATCTCCTTTACTACCACATTTCTCAAATATAGGAATCTATATGCCTTGTGTAATTTTTTCTTTCAATATCTCTAATGATAATGGGTTTTGTTTGACATATTGTGAAGGTTAGCAATTTTTATTTTGGTTCAATGTGGAAATTTGTTATTGGAGGGATGGCAGATTTTGCAAAAGTTGGTTGAGGATGGAATCATTGGTTGTGTTTTGAGATGGAGGTGAATAAGGTGGAGGTGTATATGTGTTGGGAGGACAAGTGAATTGTAAGTTTGTGAGAGGTGATGGGTTAGGAGATATGATGTTTGAATTCACAAAGCTAAAATAATTCCTAGAGGACATAGCTAAAGTTGGATTGATGTTGCTAGTTGGTTATCTTGTTGTAGTAGCAGTTGAGTGAGTATATGTATGAATAGAGGCCATATTTTTAGGGGGAGGAATTTGATTTCCACCTTGACTTTGAGTGTATCCCAAAGTTTGAGCACAACTAGCCACTGTAGGAACATGATCATCAATAATATGAGCCAGGCTATGCATAATTTCTACTACTAGTTCACTATCAAGAATTCTCCTCATGTTATCTATGACAGGAACCACAATACCAATAATATAATCGGCACTCACATATTTTTTAAGTTTTTCTAAGGCTTTATCCATTTTTTGCAAGTTTTCTTGAGGAACATGAGCAACAATGGTTTCAACATCAATAGGATTGGAGGTCATGGGACATGTTATTTTAGGTATGGATTCCAACATGTGTTGACTAGTATGAACACTATGAGTGAAAGAGTTAGAAAACCCAAGAACCATAGTGGATGTACCGACACAAGATGCCATGAGTCTCGAACTACATCTTACTAAAGTATTAGCAATAGGACACCAGGTTGTAATACTCATACAATTTTTACCAAACCAAAAGTGCACCCAAAATAGACAAAAAACACTAAACAAATGTAGCAAACATCCACAAATAGGAAGCATAATGCAAGAATGTAAAAAGATATAGCAATTTTCATATATGACATGCAAGACTTTTTTGATTTTTGAATGTAGGAAATTGAAAAATGATGCCTTTTGAATGCAAAATATTTCAAAAAACTACAATTCTAGAAACTAAAATTGAGATCTACAAACAACCAAAAATAAAGCAAACAAAGATATATTTATCCACAAAAATTTGGAAAATGACCTGTATAAGGATAGATTCACCCTAGGGTGAATGGGTCCTTGCATAGGAGTTTGAAAAATTAATTTTTGAGTTTCTAAGTTAATGTTTAAGGTTGTTGTTTAAGGTTGCAAATAGATTCTTTCAGCTACACATTTTCAAATTTTTATGATTAGATGCCAATGCAATTTGATGACAAAAAACAAGAAAAATGACAACTTTTTAGATGCAATTTTACTTTATTTTTTTGATGTAAATGAAAGAAAAACACTAATATGGAAACTACTGTGTAAAGTGAATGCAATATACATATGCAAATTTTTGGTTTTTTGATATTTTAAAAGATGTAAAATGCAATTTTAAAACCCTAAATGAAATGAAAACTAATGCAATTTTGAAAACCCTAAATGAGATGAAATGCAAACTAATGAAAATCCTAGATCTAGGGTTTTGAAAAACTACCAAATCATAAATTTTATAGTGTAAGAATGTTGGGTTCACCAAAATGAAATGAAAGGAAAAAGGGTATGGTGTGAGTGGGTGATGATTGATGGAAGGGGGTCACCAAAATGTAACACCTAAAATGCACCTTTTCCCTAATTTTATTAGAAAAAGAGATCTCCAAGGATAGAATTGAATTTCAACCTTGAGGTGAGTCAACCCTATTAGGAGGATTTGTTATTTTATTATGATAGAAATGACTGAAATGCACTTTTGGGAGATAAAATTAAATTCCTTAATAAACTCAATTATGTGACCTAAAACTTGTATTGTAGATTATTATGATAGCACAAACTGAAATAGTAACTTTTAGGCAGATCTGAGAAGGGTAGAGTGGTATGTACTTGGCTTAAAAAGTGGGTTTTTGAATACTTTTGATGGGAAAAATTTCCCTAGGGAGAATGGGTCTCTTTATAGGAGTCCAAACTATGATTTCATAGTCCTCAGATCCTAGATCTAGGCTTCTGATTTCTCTAGATTCCACTATCAAAAAGTCAGAAGTAAAATCTGTAGGTGAGTTTTTGTGGCTTGACAACTTTGATGACAACTTTGAGAACTTTGCAAAATTGCTCTTTTGATTGATTTTCAGTCCCTTTTCACTTGCAAATTTGCACATACAAAGAGAGGAAAAATGTTTTTTTTTGGGAGAATAGGGGTTTTCCTTGGTCAAACCCCAGTTTGGTAATTAAACCTTGATGATAAAATAATGATAAATAAAAAGAATTTGATGAATGAACAATGTTATGTCTCAATTCACCAAACCCTTAATGGTTTCCCTTAGAGGACTGAAGTCTAACACATCACTCTGAGGATTGGATCTTGCTTGAATTGGCTTGAATGATTGCTTGATCTGATGCTTGAATGCTTAAAACCTACATCACAATGTTAGCTCCAAAGTATAATATGAACACACATGAATCTTGACATGATGATATGATCTTGATTGTTGTTGTAGATGAGGGAGGGTGCAAAAAGTTTGGGGGCCAAATAGTGGCCAAATTTTTTTAAAAAATTGAAGTCATAACGCAAGTGCGTTATAACATGCCCACATTATGAGTTGTTATAAGAAAAAAAAAAGCAAATCAAATTCATTTTTAGATTGTCACATTTCCTCCATTTGTGGCTTGCAAACCCTTCCAAGGCGCGATTTCATTGTTGAGACCCCAAATTTGATAGTTTCTTCATCAAATCTTTGCTAATTCTTTGCTAGAATTGCACCATGTTGATGGGGAGCTCAAAGGAGGGTCAGTGTAGGATCACGGGGGTCCAAACTAGGCCCTTAAGTGTTAATGATAATTCAGAAAAATAGACTTAGTCAACTTGACATAAAAATTTGAATAAGTTATTAACATAATTTGAAAATAATGTAACAAAAAAAATTGTAGAAAATTGAATCTAGTTTCTAAGATACTATTCCTTTTTTGGAAAAAAATAAATTTATTTGGTGAAAATTTGAAATTTCAATGTAGTAGTACTAAATTTTCCGGAAAAAATAAAAAGTAGGTGTATGTCTGACCAACCTAAGTACAAGAAAAAAGTAATTTATTTACTTGGAACTTTGAATATAAGTAGAGGACACATTCTTTGATTTGCCACATTTTTTCTTGTAATTTTTTTTGCAAGTAAAAAAATAGTTATGAATTTTTTATTAAAACTTGTTTGTCTGACCACCATAACTTGGTCTAAATTTTTTGAAATTATTATTATTTTTTTATTTTTTTATCCTATTGTATGGGAAGCAAAGAATGTGCTACATCTTTTGGATTCAAAAAATGTGAAATCGTTTAAGAATTATATTTTTTTTTAATTAGCCTAACAATTAGGACTTTAGTTAGAATGTATGTATAAAATCAATAATAATTATTTATTTAATTCCAAATAAGGCATATCTTATATTTTTGGAAAGCTAACAATTTTATCAATAAACCATTTTTGTTTCATCAAATTTGGATTAAAAAAATTGTTAGTCATTTTTTGTCATATTGCCACTTTTTGGACCCCCATAATCCTGCAGTCACCCAGGAGTAAGCTTTTATTGTTTTTTTTGTGAATTTGTTGTTAAATAGGTAGATTTAGTATGTTTTTGATGTTAATTGCTTTAATTTTCAAGAGTTGAAAATCCACCCGATTCTCCTCCTCAAAATCCTTCTCCTCCTCATGAACATCCACACCAACAAAATCCTAATGAATAACCACAACAACAAACTCCTCCAACAATTCCTCAACATCCTCCTAGAACTCAATAAAATTTAATGGGGGAAATTGAAAAAAAATAATAATAATTAAGGAGTTAATTATGAGGTTGAATGATCTTGTAAGTTCAACCTTGGAAAGAACCATGCTTGCAAATTCACTTCAAGCTATGCTAAAACATGTAGATGCAATTAGCAAGCAATTAAGTGGTTGGGCAGATAAGAGGTGGGAGTACAAATAATTTTATGCATATAAACTATCCTACAAATAAGTAAAAAATGATAAAATTACAAAATATGACTTGTGTTCACTATTCACTAACCCACGTACAAATCAACCTCTTCACCTTACAAGCAAGAGGTTTCCTATCCATTAGTGCAACCACCAAGGGATAAAGGAAATTTTTTGGCAAAGGTGGTGTATGGTTTTTGACCATCCTCCATGCAACAATAATGAGGCCCCCCAATATTTCTTGAGGAAACTCTACTACGAGTTTGTCCTCAACAAAATCCCCAACTATTTTGATATGTGGGACTTCCAAGGGAGAGGTGGTGGGTCGGCACAAGATAGACTAGGTGCACGTCTTGATCCTTAGCGGACAACGAGAAGATCACTCACTAGACCATCTTATGAGAATATTGCTATCCCTTCCATTGTGAAGGAGAGTGTTGAGGTGGATACTCTAAAGTCTATTAGCTCTCTGACCTAGAGTATCATCGAATGTGTGAGTCCTGTAGTACAACGTGAGCTAAGGAAGACTTTGAGGGGTAGGGTTCCACCCCATATTTTTCAAGCTTGCAATTCCACTTGTACATATGACCCCATAAATAGTTAGGAGGTTGGTGCACATGCTACATTTGCAGTTGACCAGTTGGCGATGACATATGCCATGTTGAATGAGGCTTTTGACCTTGATACTTAGGTAAATGTTAGCATGCTCATTGAATTTAATTTATTAAATTTTATTTTTGAAATGCAAGATTAACTAATTTAGTGTAATTATTGTAATAAAATTTTAGGGTCATAGTGTTCATACTATTCTCACCAGCCCTCCACCTCCTTATTATTCCACGACATCTACTGTCGAGGTATGTAACTAGTAAAAAATTATAAATATTACATGTGAATAACATTGTTATGAATGGTGATGAGACCATAAAATGACTCATGATATATATGAAATAAAATATTTTTCCTTCACATATAAAGTGGATCTAAGTGTAGTTTCCGAACTTATGGCTTATTTAGAATGAAATAAAGAAGTTATATTTGGTTATTTCTTTATAAATTATTGTTATCTTATTGTCAACTATTACCATTAAATCTTGGAAAAAGGTGTTAAAGTGTATACATGTAGCTCCAAAGATCATGTTCTAAAGATGCTCCGGAAGTGCTCTGAAGATGCTCTAGAACTTGCTAACATAGTTGTTGCGATGCTCAAGAATTGTTCTTGCCATACTAGCACAAAATACTCTAAAGATGCCAATATTGTGCCAAAGTATAGTTGGATCCTTTGGGTTGAAGTAATCGCTTCCTTGATATCTATAAATAGACTTTCTATATTTAGATATCCTATTTTTAGGCATTACCATTTATGGTAATGGCCTAAATTAATCCAGCTGTATTCATACTTCAAAATTTGTAAAATTGGATATGTATTTTTAGTTCACAGTTTGTTGAGGCGGTTCCAATGTCTTCCTAGAAACATGGATCATGTTGCCTATTTTTGGATAAGTAGATTTTGGCATTAGATTGCCTAGATTTTTGGTAATTTGTTATTAGGTGTTGAGATGTGTTTAAACACACATCTCCTTCTCATTTTCGGGAGAGCTTGAAGCAGTAAATCAATAAAATATATTTTGAATTTTGAGCAAAGCTTGTGTTCTGAATAGAATCCTCTTCCAAGGAATGAGCTGACCACTCATTCTAGGGAAGATGGATCAATGTATTTTACTTGTTTATTTCCTTACTCTGTAAATTGTTTTTCTTTTTCTTTTATGTTTTGTAAACATTTATCTGTATAGTCTATTGTAAATCTCCAGGTGTTTTCTGTGTTATTTTCTTTCAATTCAACAATTTACTTTATGCCAAGTATGCTCTTTAATTTCTACAAGTACGGTGTGCTCTTCCAATTCCTGCAAGTGTGCTCTTTCAATTCCTGCAAGTGTGCTCTTTTAATTTCTGCAAGTGTGAAGTGTGGTAGAAGGGCTATTAACCATAAATCTCTCTCCTATTGCATATTGCCTTTGGATGTCATCCTTGGAATGACATGATTAAATGATGTGCTTGAATACATCATCAAATGGTATTCTAATATCCAACTTTGGATGTTGAATAGGTTAATATTGGAGATTTCACAGCAACACCTCCCAGTGGCAGTGGAGTTCAAACCTTCACTCAAGTAATAGAATAAAGAGCTTAACTAATGAATTATATTGTATATTTATGTAGTTTATATTTATATTGTTGATTACATTGCATTTCACTTCTTTCAAACTCAAAGCGTTACTTCACATTGCATAACTAATAACTAGATGTTGATAGATGACAAAATTTTAATTATAATATAGTTTTTTAGAAAGTCAACATAAGCAGTGATGTAATTACTTCACATAGCATAAATAATAACTAGGAGTAGCTACCAATTGCATTTTCTTGTCATGGCATTCCATGAGACCACATTTTATTGAGGTATTTTTTCAAACAGTTCACTTCCTTGTCTATGCTATGGATGCTTGGAAAAAATCTTTCAAAGCATAATAGTAAGCAATAGCATAGACAAGGCAATGAGCTGTTTGAAAAAATGCCTCAAAGAAATGTGGTCTCATGGTGATGTCCATCACCATGAGACCACATTTTTTTCAGGCATTTTTTTAAACAACTCATTGCCTTGTCTATGTTACCACATTTTCCATACATGTCTACCAAAGCATTTTATCAAATAGTTCACTTCCATGTTGCTATGGCTAAAATCCTAAAATAGGTGCTTCCCAACAAACTATGGATACTTGGAAAAAATCTATCAAAGCATAATAGTAAGCAATAGCATAGACAAGGTAGCGAGTTGTTTGAAAAAACTCCCCAAATAAATGTGGTTTCATGGTGATGGAATGGCATTCCATCACCATGAGACCACATTTCTTTGAGGCATTTTTTCAAGCAACTCGTTGCCTTAAGAATAGACAATCCTCTTTAATCAAATCAAATCATTTTAAGGTATTGGATTTGATCCCCAAATCTAATCCCATCCTCCATATTCATCCTTAGATCCTATTCTTCCAATCCCCGAGTTCATTTCTAATCCATCATCCTAATTTCCATCCTCGTCCAAAATCAATACCAATCTTTCTTCCAATCAATCCTCCACCGTTTCTAACCATCTAATCTATCCTCCATCCAACCTAATATATTCTAATCCAACTTCATCCATTCCAACCAACCCCAACCATATCAATGATGATGAGGATAGCCTTTTTTACTAACCCAAATATAATCCCAATGATGACAATGAGAGCATTATGGTTCACCTTGAATCCATTTTCAATAGGTATAATGCTCCAATTTTCCACCAATCCCCCATCCAAAGCTCCCCTCAAGTCCCATCCATATCATCCCCATCCACTACCACTAATTTTATCCTCACCTACTATTTCCATAATTATAACGATGCCATTCTTAGATGTCTCCTTGGCATCAGTGCTAAGCTTCCATCCTCCGTACCTTCATCCAATCCCAATCCATCTCTTTCTTATCCTTCCCCTTCCTTTGACAACGAAAAATAAGCCTTCAGCCAAAATTCCCCTCCAAATCCTTTTCAAGGTCTTCATCTTCATCCTTGATTTACCAATTCATGGAAGCTTCCACCTCTTATTCCACTTGTTCATATCCCACATCCTTAAAATCCACATCACCCCACTATTACCAAGCAAATTCAACACATGTCTCTCATAATAACTTCCTCCAAGGAATATTTGCAAAGGTGGTTGTTCCCCCATGCAAAAACAAGGTGGTGTAATCTTCTCATATCATGCATCCGCCTTCATCACCCCCAAATGAAGATAAACCCTAATGCCCTAAATCTTAAATGAATCCCATATCAATCCATCTATCTAAGTTGAAGAGTCTATAAAACCTTCCTCCCTCATCACACCATCCATATCAAATGAAATATGTCCATCTCCTAATTCAAATAATGGTAACATAGATTCCCCTCCATATAAAGATCAAGGAAACCCTTCTCCTCCATCATATGATCCCCTTCCATCTCATGATCCCATTTTCAATCAAGAACAACATATCCCTTCCATCCCATCTAATGATATCTTTCCATATCAAGAGCAAGGTATCCCTTCACCCCCCTCTCATAATCCCCTTTCCCCCACTTAATCTAATGACATTGTTCCACGTCTAGATCAAAGTACCCCTTCCACTCTATTGTATGATCGCTCTCAAAATTTGGTCTCAAATCACACCTTCCACCCCATCTAATGATCTTCTTCCCCTCATGATCAAAACACCCCTCCCTCTTCATGTCATTATCCACCTCCATCTCATAACCAAGACCACACTATACCATCCACCCCATCCCAACATAATATCATAGAGAAGGAAATGAACTATTTGAAAAAATGCCTCAAAGAAATACGGTCTCATGGTGATGGAATGCGATGAAATTTTTTTTTTTCATGGCATTCCATCACCATGAGACCACATTTATTTGAGGCATTTTTTTCGAACAATTCATTGCCTTCTCTATCCTATCACATTTTTCATACATGTCTACCAAAGAATTTTATCAAACAATTCATTTCCTTGCTACTATGGATAAAAGCCTAAAATATGTGCTTTCAAACAAGCTATGGATAGGAAAAATAGTAAGAAATACATAGTTCAATAAATACTCAAAATTTTGTTGATTGTCTCGTACATTATAAGCCATGACCTACATCACTATTCTAGTTTTTGTGATTGAATAATTTGTTGTTTTATTTTCAGATGACGGAAGTAGAAACACCTCCTGATATTGATAGGGAAATGAAGCATGGAGTATCTTCCACAATAGACAGCTCAATGGCTCTCACAAGGGTATGAGGCAGATTAGTAAGTTTCAAATTACATTCGTTGTTATAGTTGTTTATTATTTAAAAATCAAATGATTATGGATTCATAGTTTAATTTATATTTGGATGGCTTCTATAAGACTTTGGCATGCTAGACCTTGAGCATGCAGATCTTCCTCTAGAGGAGAGAGATCATTTGGTGGCAGTAAGTGGTTATTTTATTAAATATATCATTTTTATAATGTAATTTCTATATATTAATTTCTTTACTTGTTATTGTAATAGGTGAAGCTTGATTTGGAACTAAATAGGAGGAGTAATCCTCGAATTCAAAGTAAATGAGTGTCATATGCATCACCATTCACCCAACCAACAAAAGCCGCCTGTCTATTTCCTCCACTTGGACTGCAATGAATTTTGATTTGGGTCCTTTTTTTGTATGCCCATATGGTATTTTTGGACATATTTTATATTGCATATACTTGACATTGTATGCCTATATGGCATTCTTGTAAGCCTATATGACTATTTTGTATATATTTTATTATTATATTGACATATATTGATGTATGCCTACATGGATATTTGGTCAATACAAATATTTTTTATTGATGGTGTCCATATTTGCATTATAAATCCACACATCAATAGATATTTGTAGATGGTTTACTTCAAATATTTAAAATCCAAGTGTTTTCCATGCACTCTTCTTTTCTATAATTGTAAATATATAATAAGGTTTGAACACTATTCTCCTATAAGATTATTGAACATTAAATCAATCATATGAATATAGTAATTCTTCATGTGCTTCATGGAGGAAATTCATGTGTATGCTTGATGCTACCATGCTTCATGCTTTATATCATTGAGGAAGACATCTACCATTCCATGTGTATTCTTCAAGCCACCATTCGCTTGTATGTTTCATGCTACCATTCACTTGTATGTTTCATGCTTCATGTATTACATAGATAAAGAAAACATCATAAAACTATTGACAAAGAAAATGGAAAGTAACATCTAAGTCTCACAAGCAAAAACTCAAGGCATGCAAGTCTTATTAAAGATCATAAGGGAATTGGATTATTGGAGATTAAGAGACCACTAATCAACCTTCCCAACAACAAAATGCATAGATATTCATCCTATTTCTAAACATGAATTCAAACCCAATAATTAGAAGAACACAACTTTAAAAGTTAAAATTGCATGCTTACAATAGTCAATAAATAGCTTCAAGAGATGTGCATGATAGAAACAAAATCAATTGAAAGTTCAAGAATTTCCTTTTCCCCAAGCATATTTGAAAAGTTGCAAATAAATCAATTTAGGTTCTCATGAATAGTGATGATATGAATTTGGTTGTGACTTTTCAAAGGTGAGAAGTTGTGACCCTTTGAATAGGAAAGACTACGAACCTTTTATAACGAAGCGCAGTGACCATGCCTAGTGTAGATGTGCCCACCTAGATGTGTTGGCGCTAATTGTTTGGCCCCACAAAGAACAAAATGAAAAGTATCCTACCTTGTAACTTTACACTACATGCAACTAACCCATTTTCCATCGATTGAAATCTATTCACCACGAGCAAACGAATTGGAGTATCTAAAAATGAGAGAGGTTGTTGTAGAGGGGCCCTACATGATCTCGTAGCCTTAGACAAAATGTTTCCAAGTGCCACGATTTTTGAGTAATCACTCATCAAAGTTTTCTGCCCTTTTGCACTTTGGTCTCTTAAGAGATTTTTTTTATAGAATGTGGCTTGGACTATTTTGATGTGTTTGGTTGCAAAAGAGGACCTTTCCTAGCATAAACCCACCCATACATATATTTTGGAACAATTGTTTCAGTCGTATGATGAATAGAATGAAAGTTACACCACTTTCCAACTTTACACTACATGTAATTGACCTATTTTCCATCAACTAAAATATGTTCACCACGGGAAAATAACTTGGAGCTATCAAAAATTGACAGAATTTGTTGTAAAGGGTCCCTACATGATCCCATAGCCTCAGATGAAATTTTTCCAAGTGCCATGGTTTTCGATTAATCACTCGTCGAAGTTTGCTACCCTTTTGCACTTTGGTCTCTTAAGAGACTTCACTAGTAGAATGTGGCTTAGATTGTATTTGCGTGTTTGGGTACAAAAGAGGACCTTTCCTAGCATAAAACCACCCATATGGATGTGTTGGAATAGTCAGTTTGGTCGTATGATGAACGAAACAAAAGTTACACCACTTTCTAACTTTACACTACATGCAACTGACTCATTTTCCAACAACTAAAATTTGTTCACCATGGGAAAACGACTTGGAGCTATCAAAAAATAAGATAGGTTATTGTAGAGGGGACCTATATTATCCCATAGCCTCAGACGAAATGTTTCCAAGTGCCATTGTTTTTGAGTAATTGCTCATCGAAGTTTGTTTCCCTTTTGCACTTTGGTCTCTTAAGAGACTTCGCTGGTAGAATGTGCTTAGACTATTTTAGCCTGTTTGGTTGTGAAAGAGGACCTTGCATAGCATAAACCCACCCATACATATGTGTTGGAATAGTTGATTGATCGTATGATGAACAAAATGAAAGTTACACCACTATTCAACTTTACACTACATGCAACTGACCCATTTTCCATCAATTAAAATATATTCACCACAGGCAAACAACTTGGAGCTATCAAAAAGTGAGAGAGGTTATTGTAGAGGGGAACTACATGATTCCGTAGCCTCGTATGGAATGTTTCCAAATTCCATGATTTCTGAGTATTTTCTCATCAAAGTTTGCTACCCTTTTGCACTTTTGTCTCTTAAGAGACTTCGTCAGTAGAATGTGGCTCAGACTGTTTTGGCATGTTTAGGTGCAAAATAGGACCTTTCCTAGTATAAAACCACCCATAAAAATGTGTTGGAATAGTTAGTTCGGTCATATGATGAACAAAATGAAAGTTACACCACTTTCCAACTTTTCACTACATGCAATTGACCTGTTTTCCATCAACTGAAATCTATTCACCACGGGAAAATGATTTGGAGCTATCAAAAACTGAGAGTTTATTATAGAGGGGCCCTATGTGATCTCATAGCCTCATACATAATGTTTCCAAGTGTCACTGTTTCTGAGTAATCGCTCATCAAAGTTTTCTTCCCTTTTGCACTTTGGTCTCTTAAGAGACTTCATCGGTAGAATGTGGCTTCGATTGTTTCGGAATGTTTGGGTATGAAAGAGGACCTTCCTTAGCATTATCCCACCCATATGAATGTGTTGGAATTTTTGGTTTAGTCATATGATGAAAAAAACAAAAGTTACACCACTTTCCAACTTTACATACATGCAACTAACCCATTTTCCATCAATTGAAATCTGTTCACCACTGGCAAACAACTTGGAGCTATCAAAAACTAAGAAAGGTTATTGTAGAGGGGGCCTTTTTGATCTCGTAGCCTCAGAAAAAATGTTTCTAAGTGCCATGATTTTTGAGTAATTGCTCGTCGAATTTTTCTTCCCTTTTGCACTTTGGTTGTGACTTTTCAAAGGTGAAAAGTTGTGACCCTTTGAATAGGAAATACTATGAAAATTTTATAACGAAGCGTGGTGACCATGCCTAGCATAGATGTGCCCACCTAAATGTGTTGGTGCTAATTTTTTGGCCCCATGAAGAACAAAACGAAAAGTATCCTACCTTGCAACTTTACACTACATGCAACTGACCTATTTTCCATCAATTGAAATCTAATCACCATGAGCAAAAGATTTGGAGCTATCAACAACTGAGAGAGGTTATTGTAGAGGGGCCCTATATGATCTCATAGCCTCAAAAAAAAAATTCCAAGTGCCACTTTTTTTGAGTAATCTCTCATCAAAGTTTTCTACCCTTTTGCATTTTGGACTCTTAAGAGACTTCACCGGTAGAATGTGGATTGAACCATTTTGACATGTTTGGGTGCAAAAGAGGACCTTTCCTAGCATAAATCCACCCGTATGGATGTGTTGGAACAGTCGGTTTGGTCATATGACAAACAAAACAAAATTTACGCCTCTTTCCAACTTTATACTACATGCAATTGACCTGTTTTCCATCAACTAAAATCTGTTCGCCATGGGAAAACAACTTGGAGCTATCAAAACCAAGAGATTTTATTAGAGAGGGGCTCTACATGATCTTGTATCCTTAGATGAAATTTTTTCAAGTGTCATGGTTTCTAAGTAATTGCTCATCGAAGTTTTCTACCCTTTTGCACTTTGGTCTCTTAAGAGACTTCACTCGTAGAATGTAGCTAAGACTGTTTTGGCGTGTTTAGGTGCAAAATAGGACCTTTCCTAGTATAAAACCACCCATACAAATGCGTTGGAACAGTCAGTTCGGTCATATGATGAACAAAATGAAAGTTACACCACTTTCCAACTTGTCACTACATGCAATTGACCCGTTTTCCATCAACTGAAATATATTCACCACGAGAAAATGATTTGGAGCTATCAAAAATTGAGAGGTTATTATAGAGGGGCCCTTCATGATCTCATAGCCTCATACATAATGTTTCCAAGTGTCAAGGTTTCTGAGTAATCGCTCATCGAAGTTTTCTTCCCTTTTGTACTTTGGTCTCTTAAGAGACTTTTTCAGTAGAATGTGGGTCAGATTGTTTCAGCGTGTTTGGGTACGAAAGAGGACCTTTCCTAGCATTAACCCACCCATACGAATGTGTTGAAACTATTGGTTTAGTCATATGATGAACAAAAAAAAAGTTACACCACTTTCCAACTTTACATACATGCAACTAACCCATTTTCCATCAATTGAAATCTGTTCACCACTGGCAAACAACTTGGAGCTATCAAAAATTGAGAAAGGTTATTGTAGAGGGGACCTTTTTGATCACGTAGCCTCAGAAAAAATGTTTCTAAGTTCCACGATATTTGAGTAATTGCTCGTCGAATTTTTCTTCGCTTTTGCACTTTGGTTGTGACTTTTCAAAGGTGAAAAGTTGTGACCCTTTGAATAGAAATACTACAAACATTTTATAATGAAGCATGGTGACCATGCCTAGCGTAGATGTGCCCACCTAAATGTTTTGGTGCTAATTTTTTGGTCCCATGAAGAACAAAACGAAAAGTATCCTACCTTGCATCTTTACACTACATGCAACTAACCCATTTTCCATCAATTGAAATCTAATCACCACAAGCAAAAAAATTGGAGCTATCAAAAATTGAGAGAGGTTATTGTAGAGGGGCCCTACATGATCTCATAGCCTCCAAAAAAAAATTCCAAGTGCCACTTTTTTTGAGTAATCTCTCATCAAAGTTTTCTACCCTTTTGCATTTTGGTCTCTTAAGAGACTTCATCGATAGAATGTGGATCGAACCATTTGGGCATGTTTGGGTGCAAAAGAGGACCTTTCCTATCATAAATCCACCCATACAGACGTGTTGGAATAGTTGGTTTGGTCATATGACAAAAAAAACAAAATTTACACCTCTTTCCAACTTTATACGACATGCAATTGACCTATTTTCCATCAACTAAAATCTGTTCACCATGGACAAACAACTTGGAGCTATCAAAACCAAGAGATTTTATTATAGAGGGGCCCTACATGATCCTATAGCCTCAGATGGAATGTTTCCAAGTGTCATGGTTTCTGAGTAATTTCTCGTCGAAGTTTTCTACCCTTTTGCACTTTGGTCTCTTAAGAGACTTCACTCGTAGAATGTGGCTAAGACTGTTTTGGCTTGTTTAGGTGCAAAATAGGACCTTTCCTAGTATAAAACCACCCATACAAATGCGTTGGAACAGTCAATTCGGTCATATGATGAACAAAATGAAAGTTACACCACTTTCCAACTTGTCACTACATGCAATTGACCCGTTTTCCATCAACTGAAATATATTCACCACGAGAAAATGATTTGGAGCTATCAAAAATTGAGAGGTTATTATAGAGGGGCCCTTCATGATCTCATAGCCTCATACATAATGTTTCCAAGTGTCAAGGTTTCTGAGTAATCGCTCATCGAAGTTTTCTTCCCTTTTGTACTTTGGTCTCTTAAGAGACTTTGTCAGTAGAATGTGGGTCAGATTGTTTCGGCGTGTTTGGGTATGAAAGAGGACCTTTCCTAGCATTATCCCATCCATACGAATGTGTTGAAACTATTGGTTTAGTCATATGATGAACAAAAAAAAAGTTACACCACTTTCCAACTTTACATACATGCAACTAACCCATTTTCCATCAATTGAAATCTGTTCACCACTGGCAAACAACTTGGAGCTATCAAAAATTGAGAAAGGTTATTGTAGAGGGGACCTTTTTGATCTCGTAGCTCAGAAAAAATGTTTCTAAGTTCCACGATATTTGAGTAATTGCTCGTCGAATTTTTCTTCGCTTTTGCACTTTGGTTGTGACTTTTCAAAGGTGAAAAGTTGTGACCCTTTGAATAGAAATACTACAAACATTTTATAATGAAGCATGGTGACCATGCCTAGCGTAGATGTGCCCACCTAAATGTTTTGGTGCTAATTTTTTGGTCCCATGAAGAACAAAACGAAAAGTATCCTACCTTGCATCTTTACACTACATGCAACTAACCCATTTTCCATCAATTGAAATCTAATCACCACAAGCAAAAAAATTGGAGCTATCAAAAATTGAGAGAGGTTATTGTAGAGGGGCCCTACATGATCTCATAGCCTCCAAAAAAAAATTCCAAGTGCCACTTTTTTTGAGTAATCTCTCATCAAAGTTTTCTACCCTTTTGCATTTTGGTCTCTTAAGAGACTTCATCGATAGAATGTGGATCGAACCATTTGGGCATGTTTGGGTGCAAAAGAGGACCTTTCCTATCATAAATCCACCCATACAGACGTGTTGGAATAGTTGGTTTGGTCATATGACAAAAAAAACAAAATTTACACCTCTTTCCAACTTTATACGACATGCAATTGACCTATTTTCCATCAACTAAAATCTGTTCACCATGGACAAACAACTTGGAGCTATCAAAACCAAGAGATTTTATTATAGAGGGGCCCTACATGATCCTATAGCCTCAGATGGAATGTTTCCAAGTGTCATGGTTTCTGAGTAATTGCTCGTCGAAGTTTTCTACCCTTTTGCACTTTGGTCTCTCAAGAGACTTCACTGGTAGAATGTGGCTCAGACTGTTTCAATGTGTTTGGGTGTGAAAGAGGACTTTTCCTAGCATAAAACCACCCATACAAATGTATTGGAACACTCGGTTTAGTCGTATCATGAATAGAGAAGAATCTACACATGCATCTTCCTCAACTTCTCGAGAGCAAGAAGAATCTCTTCATTGAATACATTATGTATCTCATTCAATTTGGTCTGCTTCTTTTTCAAGTGTTTTTAGAGCAAACAAACCTCCTTTTTGTTGACAATAAAATCTTCTTGTTGTCTCTTAATTCCTTTTCTAAGTGGTTAATTTTATTCTTTAGTTGTTTTGCTTCAATTTCAACACTTCGAACTATTTCCTTTGCATCTGCAACTATTATTATCATCTTTGGAAGTGTCTTTCTTATTACAGAATACAAATGTTTCTTTTAACAAGTTCTTTACAAAAATTCTCTCCCTTTATAGATAAGACTTTCAGGTGTCCACCGCACTGATTCTCCTTTCACTTACATTTCATATTTCTTCTTCCTTATCATCTATTTCCAGCTGTATTTTCTCCACAAAAGTCTTAAGTTTGAGAATCTTTGACTTCATTTATTCATTTGTCAATATTCCCATAAATATTGAAATGATTGCAGGATATGACCAAAATGGAAAATGTATGGAAAATGTGGTAGCATAGACAAGGCAATGAGTTGTTTGAAAAAATTCCTCAAAGAAATGTGGTCTTATGGTGATGGATATCACCATGAGACCACATTTCTTTAAGGCATTTTTTTAAATAGCTCAATACCT
This sequence comes from Sequoia sempervirens, assembly GCA_007258455.2. Taxonomy (NCBI): domain Eukaryota; kingdom Viridiplantae; phylum Streptophyta; class Pinopsida; order Cupressales; family Cupressaceae; genus Sequoia; species Sequoia sempervirens. The sequence goes on along the minus strand of VDFB02284288.1, from coordinate 151,665 downwards.
TGTGTATACTTTTCCTTACTATTATGCTTTGGTAGATTTTTTCCATCCATCCATAGTTTGGTCGAAAGCACATGTTTTAGGCTTTTAGCCATAGTAGCAAGGGGACCTTAGAATGGGGTATGACATCTATTAAAACATGAAAGGGTGGATTCTCATGAGTGTTATGGTTGCAATTTCCTTAGTAGACACATGCAAAATGTGGATGCATAGACAAGGCACATGAACTATTTCAAAAAATTCCTTAATGAGAGATGTCCTCATGGTCAATGTGGATGCATTGAAAAGGTATTGAGCTCACTACCTTGCCAATGCTACCACATTGACAAGGTGTCAGCTATTTGAAAAAATGTCTCAAAGAAACGGGGTCTCCTGGTGATGTACCCCATTTCTTTGAGGAATTTTTTTAAACAACTTACTACCTTGTCTATGTTATCGCATTGACAAGCTAGTGAGCTCACTAGCTTGTCAATGCGGTAACATAGACAAGGTAGTGAGATGTTTGAAAAATGCCTCAAAGAAATGGGGTCTCTTGGTGATGTACCCATTCTTTGGGGAGCGTTTCTAACAACACTACCTTGTCTATGCTACCTGATTCCAGCTAGTAAGGCTCACTGGCTTTTCAATCGGGACATTTCGTGGCCAATTGGGTTTAAAAAAAGAAAATGATCCTAGTACCCCATTTTTCATTTTTTTCAAAGTACCTTGTCTATGCTATTGATATGTAGTGAGCTTGTTAATGCTCACTACCTTGTCTATGCTACTGCATTGACAATGTAGTGAGCTTGTTAATGCTCACTACCTTGTCTATGCTACTGCATTGACAATGTAGTGAGCTTGTTAATGCTCACTACCTTGTCTATGCTACTGCATTGACAATGTAGTGAGCTTGTTAATGCTCACTACCTTGTCTATGCTACTGCATTGACAATGTAGTGAGCTTGTTAATGCTCACTACCTTGTCTATGCTACCACATTGAACCAAAACATATAATTTTCCCAATATGAACATATATAAACTTGGAACCAAAACATATGTACAAACTTGGAACTAAAACATATGTAAACTTGAAATATAGAAACGAAAGGTCTAACTATCAACTAATCTTGATGTGAATACTTGGAAATTTTAATATAAATTAATGTGCATGCTTATAAATTAATAAGAACCAATGTGCATACTTACAAATTAATCCAATGAACCATCCAGTTCTGCTCTACTCTTTATTATGTCAAGTATTGCCTCATGGTCAGATTCATACACCTTCCACAAGCTCTTGTTCAAAAGCCTACCCCCATATTTGATCAAATGAACATTGGAAGCCACGACAAGGTTTGAGTAATGAAGAATCTTTCGATACATGTCAAAGTACTGAAATAACCAAACATTAACACTCTTATGTGGGTACCTTCTAAGCCATGTTCCAGTAACAACCACCAAGCCTATAGGGTATTCAATGTTTTCTCCATTTGTAACTGTGGCCTCCAATTTATTTTTGGCCTCAACACAACACAAGTAATAATATATTCCCTCTTTGTTGTCTTCATCTGCAATAATTGCATAAACGTGCCCTACATTGATATGTGCAACAAATTAGATGAAATTAGTCAATATTACAAAAACACTACAAAGTAAGATAACAATACCTAAATTTCAAAAACTATGCAAGTAGATATATTACCTTATTGAACTAGATTTGATATGTGGTCAAATTCAACTAATGATTCCATCTATGTCAGTTCCAATGCAGTTGGGGGCCGATATGTGTGAAGTGGGCTAAGATAACTTAACCACCATTCGTCAACCCACTCCTTTGACTCAGCATGATGGATAATTTTATCTATAGCATGATAAAGAGACAAATATTAGTTCCTAAAAAATGAATCCATACAAATAAATGAAATATATGTCATTCAACCCTTCATACAAAATACTTAAAATCATGGACTGTAGAAGAGTAAATGTCACTCAACCACAATGAATAAACAAGTGCAATAAGAACACAAGGAAAATGGAAAGCTAATTTTTTTTGAAGTATTTCTACCTTGCAAAATGTGGTAGCATAGACAAATCTCACATGAATTTTTCAATGGAATGCCTTAAAGAAATGTGGTCTCATGGAATGCCATGATTGTAAGATAGGCACAAAGTAGATTTTTTAAAAGACATTACAAAATTTCAAGAAAATACAATTGGCTTGACTATAAATCCAAAATTTGAAACTTATGTCAACATCCTAACTTTGGAACAAGGTATGGATGTCAATTAATACATTGAAAGAAAGGAGGATTTTTGTCAAATGCTATAATTGCAACTCCCTTGGCAACAATGTATGAGAAATGTGGAAGCATGGACAAGGCAGGTGAATTGTTTGACAAAATGTGGTAGCATAGACAAGGTAGTGAGCGAGCTCCTTGACTTGTCAATGTGGCAGCATTGAAAAGGTAGTGAGATGTTTGAAAAAATGCCTCATATAAATGGGGTCCCATGATTATGTACATCACTGTGAGACCCCATTTCTATGAGTCATTTTTTCAAACAACTCACTACCTTGTAATGGGGACCTTGGAATGGGGTATGAAATCTATCAAAACATAAAAGGGGGGGATTTTCATGAGTGTTAGGCACATGAAAAATATGGGTGCATAGACAAGGCACATGAATTATTCGATGAAATACCTCAGTGAAATATGTCCTCGTCGACTATAATGATTGCAAGATATTGATGCAGGGGCATTAGGAGCATCATGGCATAAATTTTGTCACCTTTTGGTTTTTAGGTTGTTTAGGGTCATTGGGTCAAATAAGGTCTTTTTTTACCATGTCAATTCATTTTATTATATTTTGCTATCCTAGGCTAAGTATTAGGGTTGTATTTTCATGTTTTAAGGCAATTTTTGGCACTTTTAATGGGACAACGATATAAAAGGCCTTTGTAACTATCTTGAGGACATTATGGATGAATGGAATGAAGAATATAATCTCTCTCACACATGAAAGAAGTAAGGAAGGAGTTTCAAGAAGTTTTTAAGCCTTTTGTAATGGAAAAAACCCTGATTTTTCATTGTTTTTGACTTTTTTGCAAGTATAGCAGAATTTAATGAATTGTACGAATAAGTACTAGCCTAAAATTGGCATGAAAAGGTATACAAATTAGTTACAATCCTAACGCAATTGGTTTGGTGTAATTTCATTGAGTTTTGTGCAAGTTATGGGCCAAATACCCTCACTAGCCTATTCAAAAATTAGTGTTTTGTAGGTGTAAAAAGGGTTTGTACGGCCTTGTACAGACTAGTACAGATCTAAAAATTAGATGAATGGAAAGAGCTTGATGTTACCAAAAAAAAAAAATTACCAGTAGTGTTGGAAATGTATTTTGAAGGGTCAAACAAGCCCATTTCTCAAAACTTCCTGTAGCAAACCTAGGGTTTCTAAGAAGCTTAAAAAATTCATATCTTTTTATTCCTCTACTGAAAAATTCTAAAAACTTTGTGAAAACCTTCATTTGGATTTTTTATATGTTACCACAAAAGAAAAAGTCCTAATTCAATCATTTGAGTGGTTTATGAAGGTCTGTATCTTTTCACTAGCCCTAGGACTGTCAAATAGGCTTAATTTGGAATTGTAACGGCCTTGTTTTGCCATGTTCCATACAAAAAAATCCTACTTGATTTTAACATATGTTTAGTAAGGGCCAAAAGGGTATCTAAATCATGTTTTACATCTTTGTTAGTAGTTTCATGTAAAAAATTATGTTGAAAAAGGTCTTTTAGGGGGGCTACTAGGCAGTTGAAGGTCTAGGTTGTAAGGTATAAGTTGCAATATCCAAGTAGATTTTCTTTGAGGAGTTTGTTGTTGAATGTAAGTTTGTTAACCTCTCCATCATTTTTGGTATTAGAGCCCAAAGATCTAGGCAAGGGAAGTTTTGGGAGTTTGTGTGTTGTGACAAGTTGAAGTGAAGAAGATGGATGCCAAAAGACTAGATAGTGAGGAAAAGGGAAGAAAACCTAGGTGAGGTATCATGAAGACAAGAAGATGCAACGGCAAGAAAGAAGGTCTCAAAAATAAGGACAAGATGAAAGACAATAGGGTAAGCCTAGTTGTAGATTTTGATAGAAGAATGGACGAGTTTGAAAAATGTGTCCAGCTTGTATTACAATAGTGTCTTGAGAAAGCATATAAAGAAAATGTTTGGCATTGGCCAATGAGAAAGAAGGTGAAGTGGCCTCTTAAGAAAATGATGGAAAAGATAAGGAAGCAACAAGAAGCTAACAGATTGAGAAGGTGGCTGAAAGTACTTGACAAGCCATCCAAGGAAAGAGATGTGGAGGAAAGTAAGTCTCATTTTTTTGAAATTAATGAAAGCTTTGAGTGTGTAAATGTAGGAATAACAGTAAATGAAGAAGAAATCCTAAGTGAAGAAGCTGGAATATTGTGTCATCCTAAGGAAGGTGAGATACTTGGTGAATGCATATTGCATTATGTTTTTTATAGTGAAAGGTTGATGAATAAAGATATGTTTTGTGTTCTCTTAGAGAAAGACCAGTGTTTGATGAAATGCATGATGAATTGGATAATTTATTATTGGAATAAATGGATATGAATGATAAGTTGTTTGCAGCAATAGGAAAAACTAAAAAGTTCAATGATGAATGCAGCCTTGAAGTGCAGTAGGAAGTATTTAGTCCATATACGTCAGAGATTGATCACATCCTTTGGAAGGAGATGGTAGGTTTGGGAAAAGAGGAACACTACTTTTTATATGAAATTTAAGAGCAATTAACAACTAAGATAGAAGTGTTAGAAGATGTTATTTATCAAAGGAGACCCTTAGAGGACAAGTTCAGTCCTAAACCAACAATAGCACACATGGAGGATCTCTTGGGTTTTGAAGTGGAGTGTATGGTGCAAGGCCACAAGCAGGAGACCTAAAGGTCTCAATATTTTATTTCTAATCTTTCATTGGACTATGTATGTACAAGTTTGTTAGACAAGGATATAAAAATCATTGAGAAGCAGACTCTTGAAAGAGATCAAGTCCAGAGGAGGATTCCAAAAGAGGAATACCTTGCAAGGAAGAAAGAAGAGGAGTTGAGAAGACAACCTAGAGTGAACAAGTGGAAGAAACAAAGATAAATCCAAGAAGACATCAAGGCAATAGTGTAGAAGAATTGGAAGACTAGGAAGAAAAAGAAGACCTGCACTCAAGTGGACTTGAGTTTTTTTTCCTCCCCTTGGGCGTATGATGCAGGGGCATCAAGAGCATCATAGCATAAATGTTGTCACCTTTTGTTTTTTATATTTTTTATGGTAATTGGGTCAAATAAGGTTTTGTTAGACTATGTCAAGTCATTTTATTATGTTTTGCTATCCTAGGCTAAGCGTTAGGGTTGTATTTTCATTTTTTAAGGCACTTTTTGGCACTTTTAATGGGACAGCCATACAAAAGGTCTTTGTAACTATCTTGAGGACATTATGCATGAATGGAATGAAGAATATAATCTCTCTCTCTCACATGAAATAAGGAAGGCATTTCAAGAAGTTTTTGAGCCTTTTGTAATGGAAAAAACCTAATTTTTCATTATTTTTTACTATTTTGCAATTACAATAGCATTTAATGACTTGTACGGATAAGTACTAGCATGTAAGGGACATGAAAAGGTAGATAAATGAGTTACAATCCTACTTAAATTGGTTTTGTGTAATTTCATTTAGTTTTGTGCAAGTTATGGGCCAAATACCCTCACTAGCCTATTCAGAAATTAGTGTTTTACATGTGTAAAAAGGGATTGTATGGCCCTATACGAACTAGTACAAATCTGAAACTTAGATGAATGGAAAGAGCTTGATTTTACAAGAAAACTTTTTTTGTACTAGTAGTTTTGGAAATTTATTTTGAAGGCTTATTCAGAAATTAGTGTTTTACATGTGTAAAAAGGGATTGTATGGCCCTATACGAACTGGTACAAATCTGAAACTTAGATGAATGGAAAGAGCTTGATTTTACAAGAAAACTTTTTTTGTACTAGTAGTTTTGGAAATGTATTTTGAAGGCTCAAATAATCCCATTTATCAAAACTACCTTTAGTAGACCTAAGGTTTCTAAGAAGCTTAAAAAATTCATATTTTTTTATTCCATTGTTGAAATTTTTTAAAATTTTGTGAAACCTCTATTTTCATTTGTTCTATGTTTCCACAAAAGAAAAAGTCCTAATTCAATCATTTGAGTGGTTTATGAAGGTCTGTATATTTCCACTAGCCCTAGGACTGTCAAATAGGCCTAATTGGAACTGCAACATCCTTGTTTTTCCCTGTTTCATACAAAACAACCCTACTTCATTTTAACATATGTTTAGTAAGGGCCAAAAGAGTATCTAAACCAGGTTTTACATCTCTGTTAGCAGCTTCATGGAAAAAATTATGCCAAAAAGGTCTTTTAGAAGGGCTACTGGGCAGTTGAAGATCTAGGTTGTAAGGTATAAGTTGAAATATCCAAGGTGTGAAATATTTTCTTTTAGGAGTTTGTTGTTGAATGCAAATTGTTTAATCTCTGCATTAGATATACACAAAATGGAAAATGTATGGAAAATTTGGTAGCACTGACTTGGGGAATGAGCTATTTGAAAAAATACCTCAAAGAAATGTGGTCTCATGGTGATGTCCATCACCATGAGACCACATTTCTTTGAGGCATTTTTTCAAACAACTCAGTGCCTTTTCTAACATGTTTGATAAAATTCTTTGGTAGAAATGTATGGAAAATGTGGTAGCATAGACAAGGTAGTGAGCTATTTGAAAACATGCCTCAAATAAATGTGGTCTCATGGTGATGGAATGCCATTCCATCACCATAAGACCATATTTCTTTGAGGAATTTTTTCAAATAGCTCATTGCCTTGTCTAACATCTTTGATAAAATTCTTTAGTAGACATGTATAGATAAGGCACATGAACTGTTTGACAAAATTCCTTAATGAGATATGTCTTCATGGACTACAATTATTGAAGGATATGCACAAAATGGATTTGTTGAAAAGGCTTTAGAAAATTTCAAGCAAATGCAATTTCTAGGTGTAAAACCAAATTCCAAAGCATTTTTCAACATCCCCCATGTCTATATACCAAAATCAAAGCTTTGAAAAGGGGTATGCACATCCATAAAAAAGGAATGAGAAATGATGTATTGTATTACATAGTTATAACTACTCTCATAAATGTGTATACAAAATGTGGAAGCATACACAAGGTAGGTCAATTGTTTAACAAAATGCCTCAAAGAGATATGCTTTAAAATGTAATTGGCAAGTGTAAAGAATTGTGTAGTTTAAAATGTGCCAAGAGGGGCTAAGGATATAATGAGAAACAAACAATTTGATGAACATGGAATATGCATAATAAAAAAATAAAAGCATTGTATTAAGCATGTATGATAAGAGATGATAAAGAAACATAATAGAATGAAGGAAAATGTAAATAAAATGTGTAAAGACTTGACATACCTAAAAAATGGAGATTCGAATGGAGGAACTACCCAACTATGTAGTCTTTTTTTCTTCTTGAATCAAACTCCTCAGCAATTTGAGTTTTTCACAAGCTTTCTTCCTTTTCAACATTCAATTGTATGTCACTCAAATAGAATTACTAACAACAATACAAATAACCAATGTATAATGTTAAATTCCTACAATTTAATCACAATTAACATTGCAACACTATAAAAATTGAGACTTGAATTGATATGTATCAAATTCGATGTGAAAACTTTGTTATTTCCTCCTTCCTAAGTTGGAAAACCTTAAAAATGTGGTGGAAATTTCATGCAAAGGTTGGTAGAATGTGAAAACTTTGCATGTGCACTTCCCAATGGCATCAAAAAGCTCCTTTTTGTTAGAATGCATGCATAACCAGGAGAATAATAGAACATGTGGGCCTAGTTCACGAGTGTGCTAAAATTTTTACCATTTTTAGAGCAATCCAAAACACGCTCGCATTATAACACGAGCACATTTTGTCTTGCTATACAAAATGGCTATATCTCAACTTCAAAACACACGTACATTATGAAAATGTTGATTTTCTAAAGGTTCCCTCTCTTTCTCTCTCATTAGCCATCCATCCCTCCTTAGCCATCTAGGTCTCTCACTTAACCCTAAACCCTCAACCCTAGACACTATGCCTTAAACCCTAATCCCTCAACCCTATACCCTTAAACCCTAAACCCTAATCTATCTCTCTCTCACTCACTCACTCACCCCCTCTATCTCTCTCCCACTCCCTCTCTCTCTCTCTCCTTAGTCATCCATCCCTCCTTAGCCATCTCGGTCTCTCACTTAACCCTAAACCCTCAACCCTGGACACTATTCCTTAAACCCTAATCCCTTAACCCTATACCCTTAGACCCTTAATACCTCAACCCTTAAACCCTAAACCCTAATCTCTCTCTCTCTCACTCCCTCTCTCTCCCCCACTCCCTCTCTCGCAATCCCTCTCTCTCCCACCCCTATCTCTTGCACTCCCTCTCTCTCCCTATCTCTCAAGTCTCTCCCTCCAGCCCCTCTCTCTCAGGTCTCTCCCTCTAGCACCCTACCTAGATAACTCTCTCTCTCTCTCTATCTCTATCCCTCCCACCTAGATAAGTCCCTCTCACCCCAACCCCCTCTCTCCCTCTCTCTCAGGTCTCTCCCTCCCACACCCTCTCCCTCTTTTAGGTCTCTCTCTCCAACCCCCTCTCTGCCACTCCCCCCTCTCTCCCTCTCTCTTACATCTCTCCCTCCCACCCCCTTTTCTCTCTCTTAGGTCTCTCTCTCTTTCACTCCATATATCTCTCTCCCATCCCTCTCTCTCCCACTCCCTCTCTCTCACACTCCCACTCCCACTCCCTCTCTCTCCCTCTCTCTCAAGTCTCTCCCTCCCATCCCCTCTCTCTCTTAGGTCTCTCCCTAAGGCACCCTACCTACATAACTAGATAACTCTCTCTCTCTCTTGGATCTCTCCCTCCCACACCCTCTCCCTCTTTCAAGTATCTCTCTCACTCCCTCTATCTCTCTCCCACTCCCACTCTCTCTCTCTCACTCTCACTCTCTCCCACTCCTGCTCTCCCACTCCCTCTCTCTCACACTACCTCTCTCTCTCCCTATCTCTTAGGTCTTCCCTCTCACCTCCCTCTCTCTCTTAGGTATCTCCCTCCCACCTCCCTCTCTCTTTTAGGTCTCTCCCTCTGACACCCTACCTAGGTAACTCTCTCAGTCTCTCTCAGTCTCTCTCTATCTCTCCCACCCTACCTAGATAAAGTGCCTCTCACTCCAACCTCCTCTATCCCACTCCCTCTCTCTCTCTTTATCTCTCCCTCTCTCTTAGGTCTCTCCCTCACACCTCTCCCTCTCGAGGTCTCTCTCCCTCCCTCTCCTCTCTCTCTCTGCCCCCCTCTCTCTCTCATCTCATCCCACCCCTACCTGAATAAGTCCCTCTCCTCCAGCCCCTTCTCTCACTCCCTCTCTCTCAGGTATCTCCCTCCCACCCCCTCTCCCTCTCTCAAGTATCTCTCTCTCACTACCTCTCTCTCTCTCTCTCTCAGGTCTGTCCCTTCCTCTCTCCCTCCCACCCTACCTAGAAAACTCTCTCTCTCTCTCTCTTGAAATTCTCCCTCCCTCTAAATACATACATACATATAAGTAGACATACATACATACATGCATATGTACATACTTACACACATACAAGGATACATACATATGTACATACAATCTTACATACATTGATACATACATACATACATATACATACATATACATACACTGATACATACATACATACATACATACATACATACAAACATATATACATACATTTAATAGACTGGCATTTAACACAAAGCAAGACATAATGCGAGTGTGTTATAAAATGCTCATGTTATATCTTGCTTAGACAACTCTTGGGCACAAACACAAAAAATATGTCAAAACTATGAAATAATGTGAGCACGTTATTTCTTGCTTTGGGAATCCCCAAGCCTTAGGCTTGGTATTTTCTTTGGATTACCAATCCGAAGACTTGGAGTGCCTTCCCAATGTCCAAAGACATGTTTTTGCATATTTTACAAGATTTCACATAATCACGTCCATGCTAACCATCACATTTTTACGTGTTTCAAGGCCAAACAAATCAAACCCCTAGGTATTGTTAGGCTCTCTCTTGGCTATTTAACGATGTATTTTTTTCACATTTTGACAATGTTAAGCCTTTCATATTTAATTCCTTTTGTTTGTGTGTTTGTTTTTTGGCAAAAACCACTATTTGGTATTTTTTCTTATAAATTAACCATTCATTGAAATTTAAAATAAATTACATTTTTAGGAACTAGAATCCATTCTACACATATTAAAAAGAAAATTTTATTTTCAATTAGTTTTCAAAATTTATAGGGGTAGCACAACCAAAATTCTATTTTTTAGGATATGCCCACTTTAAAAATTAGTAAAAAATAAAATATTCATTAAAAAATTATCAAAAAAATTGGGCATAAACTACATGCTATTAGCTAATTTCTTACCTAAGCGATTTTAAAAATACTAAAAAAAATTTAACCTTTTGAGGGAGGCACAAAAGTCACTATATTATATTTTTTGACAAAAACAACACCAATTTATGTGGCTCCCTCTTTTGAACCCCTTAATGTCTACCATTTTCAAAAAAAAAATAGTAGTTTAGAAAGTAGACTCAGAGCACTACGATCCTTGTTTTTGTTGCATCTAGATTTTTTGAGTGTAACTATCCTCAATTTCACATCCAAGGTTAGCATTTCTTGATTTCAGAAAAAAAAAATGGCCACTTAAGACCCCTTTTTGCCCCCCCATCTTCTTGCACTTATCCATGACTGATAAATCTACTCTTCAATGCTCTTGACAATAATTTTTTCTCTTGTAAACTCTTGATTATGCATGTTAAGTTTGAATGGATAAAATACCTATGTATTTATAGGTGTCTATCTAATTTCCCAAAAATTAGATTTCACAAGCTGACTTTTGAAACTTGAATTTGAATTATTAAAATGCCACCAAAAAAATATTAAAAATTAGGTCTTGGCACTTAAGGAGGACCCATTCGCCCTTGGGTGAATGGATCCTGGGACTTAAATCTAGGACACCCAATTTCCAAGGTGTTTAAATTAATGTTAGCATTTGTTTAATATAAGCTTCCCTTTTGGAAAATAGGAATAATAAGGCTTCTAGGATTGCATAATTTATGCAATTAGAAGCTTAATTAAGTCCAATTGATTAAGGGGATGCAAACATAGCATGAAAATGTAAGGAGTACATTGTTCTACACTACACAATGAATCTAGCTAGATCATTTGTTTGACCAAAATTGATTTTTAGTTAGAAATACTTAAATTCACTTGTGTCAATAAGTTGGCCAAAAGAGTGACAAAGTTTTGTGCATTTACCCATTTTTAATTAAAAAAATTGAAACTACACACAAATCATCACAAATCACTAGTTTGCATCATCTTTGAAATCTTAATGATTTAGTTGCTATAAATGTCAAAAAGTGAAGATTTAAAGTTACAATGTTGATTTCAATGTCCTACTTTGGCCAAAAAGTGGGACTCATTATTGTGGGATCACCCTGCTCCAAGTTTGGAATATGCCTCAATATAAATGCAATTTTTTTTTGTAATTTGAATCCAAGTCCTTCATGTTCAAACTTGACTATCATGGGAAGGATTTGATGTGCATGGTAATTAAATTGGACATGCATGAATGAACTAGTAGAGTGTACGTGTAGAGATGTATTCACCTTCATGTTCCTTGTGTTGAAATATATCAAAGTTCAATGTTTATAAACACATTAGCGGATATCGTTATTTGATTGCTAGGTCAACCCTTCATATGGATTAACATTATAATTCTAAGCTAATGGTCGAAGATTGTGTGCACAATCATGCATGTGGCTTATATGATTATGATGCATATGTGATCTTTTTAGGCTCCAAATATAAATTTTACTTTGTGTGTTCAAATTCTCGTATCATTCCATGTGAATTAATTGCACTAATGAATTTCTTGAAATACCTTAATATAACACCAATTCATTCAAATGTAACCAAGTTGGTTCATAACAACTAGTAGAAAGGTAGGAACCTAGAAATTAAATTTTAAATTTTAAATTTTGGTTCAATACTATGTCACTTTTAAATTTTATATAAACATTTATTTAGTCTACACAAGCATTAACCAAGTTAGCTCATAATGGCTAGGAAGAAAAAGTGAGAATTTAGATATTTGAAAATAAAAAATTAAACTTTGGGGTCAATCTTGGGGCATGTGGGACCGACCCAAGATATAAAGTGCTTTTCTTAGGGCAATGAAAGAATATGTAGATATGAGTGTGCATGTAGGCTAAAAATAATGTGTAAATGACACATATATGAACACGTGCATAAATAGAGAAATGATAAAGTAAAATAAAAATTATAAATAAATGTAAATGAATATGAAACAAATAGAAATTAATGTTAAATCATGAACAAAACTTAATATGAGTGTACCACTTGTTAATATATATGTGTATTAATAAAAAATGAGCCCAAACGATTAGATGCTCGTGATCCCCTTCCAACTGATGTTACTCTCATCACTTAGTGACTTTTTATGTTTATTGACATTTGGGCTTATGCCTAATTAAATCAAATTTGTCTTTTATTTTAGACTTGATCCCATAAACACACTAATTAACGTCAAAGCATGAACAAAACCTAATATGAGTGTACCACTTATTAATATAAAATTGTATTAATCAAAATGAACCCAAATGATTAGATGACAGTAATCCCCCTCCAACTAATAACATGCTTTCATCACTTAGTGACTTTTTATGATTATTGATGTTTGGGCTTAGTCCTATTTAAACCATTTTTTTCTTTTAGTTTAGACTTGATCCTGTAAACACTCTAATTAACATCAAATCATGAACAAAACTTAAATTGAGTGTACCACTTGTTAATATATAATTGTATAAATCATAATGAACCCAAATGATTAGATGATCATGATCCCCCTCCAACTGATGTTGCTCTCATCACTTAATTATTTTTAATGTTCATTGATGTTTAGGTTTAACCCTATTTAAACCATTTTTTTCTTTTATTTTAAACTTGATCTCGTAAACACTCTAAAAATATTTTTTTTACAACACCTTTTTTTTTTAAATAATATATTATTATCTTTTTATTTCTTATAAAATAATAAAAAACCTCAAAAAGAAAACCCAATGGAAATTGTCATGAGGATGGTAGTTTCACTATTACAACTACATAGCTGGGTAGAAATTGATCTAGATGTTCAAGACGCTTAGCCTTGGCGTCTAACACTTGATGACTATCTGAATTTCTATTCCGGCTAGGTTGAAAATTTGTGAAATATAATTGAAAATTGAAATTCACCTACTACCTAATCAGTATCACAGTTAAACTCTGCATCAAAGATCTCTTGAAGTCCACATATTGCACGTCTCAACGGTTTGATTGAGAATGAAATTCACAGAATTCAAAATTTGTTCATATTAAAAAAGAAAATATGACCTCACTACATGGGGTGTCTATGGAAATGAAATTGATATAATGATTTAATTGTGCATTTGTTTAATTCGCATTGACTGTTTTGTTTTGTGGGCTTTTAGTGGGAGTTGATTGATTGAATCATCACTTGTTGCAGTAACATCCATGAAATTGGCAGCTCAATAATTGAATAATGAGAAATTTTGAAAAGGATGAATGGTTTGAAGTTGAACAACATAGACGAGGATAGAATGGCGGCATATTTGGTTGGTGATGAATTAGACTAAAACGACTAGTTTAAGACAAAAAGAGTCGGTGAGAATGGATGACATTGAGATCTGACTGAAAAATCATTTCTTGGGAAAAGCAACACATATCACTGAGTAGAGTTGGTGAACGTGGCTTTCGTTTGCGTGGATAATGAAAGACCAGAAAGACTGTGATGTTAGTGGGTTGGTATGTTGAATAAAAGAACGTATTCTGATGGCTTTTGAATTTTTTTTTGCTTTTCTGATAACTGGAAGGTTGTGGCCCAAATGGGACCCCTTCAAAAGTACTGTTATTTTATTGTTTTAGCAGGAATATATTGAGAAAGAAAGGATGCCATCGCCCGGTTCTTTTGGTCCGGGTGATGTCATTCTGCAACTTTTTTCATTGAAAAGAAATGTGTATTTATTGCCGATTGAAAGTCAAGAAAAATCCCATAACAGACAGAAATTTGAAAGATCTGATATTTATTAATTTTATTGTTATCTACCAAATTGCCAACAAGAACACTGACCATGTGCGAATTAAGTCTAAAGGTGGCGGTCATTTTTTGTCTATATATTAACCACACACCCATCACCTAAGAGCAGAACTTGAAGTTGATTTGAGTTCATACAAAGAGTGATTTGAGAACAATATTTGCCTATCCTAGCTTGTAGGAGATGAATTTTCAGAAGACATTGTTCTTGTCCTTGTTGTTGGTCATCACTGAAATTGTTGCTGCTAAGCATATTACTAAATATTTGGAGTTTAATGTAAGTAACTGCATTTTTTGTTTTCTCCTATCTGCTTGTTTTCTTCTATATTTTCAGGTGTAAGAAATGACCTCGTTTGATTACTTGGCAGGTGCAATATCAAAATGTGACTCGCTTATGTTACTCTAAGTCTTTGCTAACGATCAATGGACAGTATCCTGGGCCAACAATCGCTGTGAACGAAGGCGATCATGTTGTTATCAAAGTTACAAATCATGTTGAGGACAACATGACCATCCACTGGTAAGTGTAAATGAGATTTTTATTAGAAAAACAAAAAAAATCAATCTTTTTATGGAGGATTTTATCTTTGAGTTATAGGAGCATGAGTCTATGTTGATATCTCTTCAATTCAGAGTCAAGGTCTGAGTGGTATCCATTCTGCCAAAGTCGTTTGTGGCATGATCCCGGCCTCATCCCTCATTTCATACCTCTAGGAATTTGAACCTTGGTGAATGGCATAATTAAGGAACATACCATCACCCTCGTCCCTTGTTTCATACCTCTAAGAATTTGAACATTGGTGAATGGCGTAATCAAGGAACATACCATCATCCTCATCCCTTGTTTCATACCTCCAAGAATTTGAATATTGGCGAAGGGCATAATGAAGAAACATACCATTATCCTCATCAATTGTGTTCAATCAATTCAACTACAACCCTTTGATTAAAAGAATATTTTTTGCTTTACCTTAATGATAGATCATGAATTGGAATAAGAATGTCGATAGAACAGTCTTTACAGATGTGTTTCCTGGACTGCTTAGAATCTTGTGTGATCTATTTCAGGCACGGAATTCGTCAATTAAGGACCGGATGGGCAGATGGGCCTGCATACATTACACAGTGCCCAATTCAGAAAGGGCATTCATACACCTACAAATTCAAGATCATTCAACAAATTGGCTCTCTCTTTTGGCACGCCCACATTTCTTGGCAACGAGCTTCCGTTCATGGGGCGTTCAATATCTATCCAAAGAAAGGAGTTCCATATCCTTTCCCTAAACCTGATGCAGAGGCTCAAATACTGTTCGGTAAGCTTTTTCGCATCAAGATGGTAGTATTAGGCCTGTCATAGAGTGTATATTAAGAGAATATATTCTATATGAAACAGAAAGTGAGAGGATTGTAACACAATCACAGTTGAAATTTGAAAGAGCAAGCTTTTCTGTAAATTTCCTCCATTGCACTTGTGTATATTAACTACTATCTTTTTCAAAAATAGTAGATTTATTGGAAGAATTGAATTTTCTTACAGGGGAGTGGTGGAAAGGTGATGTAGAGACAATAGTTGCTGAAGCCACCAAATATGGTGGAGGTCCAGACGTATCAGATGCATATACTATCAATGGCCAACCTGGCTTACTCTTTCCTTGCTCTTCTAAAGGTAATATAATTACTTATAACTAGATGGTTTTTCTTTGACTAGTATATTAAGCCATGTGATCGGTGCATGAATACGTGTTCAACATTTTCTTTTGGAGTTGACCATAAAGCCTATAGAAACTTTTTAATTGTTTAAACTGTGATGATGAACTTGCAGATGTCTTTGTTCAATATGTTGACCAGGGAAAGACATATCTATTTAGAATTGTTAATGCAGCCTTGAATGACGAGCTCTTCTTTGCCATAGCAAATCATAGCTTTACTGTAGTAGAGATAGATGCCACCTACACCAAGCCATATAAAACAAACTTTATCTTGATAACTCCAGGACAAACTATGACTGTCCTGGTAGTGGCAGACCAGCCCAAAGGAAAATATGTCATGGCAGCCAGGCCATTTGTGACCTCAGATGTCCCATTTGACAAAACTACAACTACTGCAATCCTAGAATACACAGATCTAAAATCCTCTGAACCCCATGATTCTAGTCAGCCTATTATCATGCCGCAACTCCCAAAAATGAGAGACACCAATTTGGCAGCAAAATTTTCCACCAGTCTGAGAAGTTTGAATTCAAGAGAATACCCTTCCTGGGTCCCTAAAAAGATTGATACCCATCTGCTATTTGCAATTGCACTTAACTTGCAAGACTGTCCAAAAGGCAAGATTTGTAAGGGCTACTTTGGAGGAAGGTTCTCTGCTTCAGTGAACAATCAATCCTTTGTTCACCCTCATATTGCCCTTCTCCAAGCTGCATACCACAACATTTCTGGGGTTTTCGCCCCTGATTTTCCAAAGAGGCCACCCTACCAGTTCAACTACACTGATCTCAAGCTCTCCCTGAACATGAACCCACATTTTAGCACTAGAG
This sequence comes from Sequoia sempervirens, assembly GCA_007258455.2. NCBI lineage: Eukaryota > Viridiplantae > Streptophyta > Pinopsida > Cupressales > Cupressaceae > Sequoia > Sequoia sempervirens. The sequence continues at coordinate 134,831 of VDFB02284288.1, read as the reverse complement.
TGAGCGTAATTCCCTACAATGCAAACGTAGAGCTAATTCTGCAGGATACTAGCATGATGGGAACAGAGAATCACCCTATTCATATCCATGGCTTCAATTTTTTTGTAGTGGGGCAGGGGTTTGGAAACTATGATCCCTCCAAGGACCCTTCTTGTTTCAATCTGGTGGATCCCCCAATGAGGAATACCGTTGGGGTACCTTCTGGAGGATGGGCTGTTCTCAGGTTTAAAGCAGATAATCCAGGTAAGAGACAGCTTTGAACTTTTTTGCTTGATGGAATCAGATTGCATTGATATTTTTCTTATTCACTATGAATTAATAATCAAATATTGATAATTACTTAATAATGGTATCTCAGATTCTAAAGTGATGTGGGTTTTGTTTCAGGGGTCTGGTTTATGCACTGTCATCTGGAGGTACACACAACATGGGGATTAGCTATGGCGTTCATGGTAGAGAATGGCCCAACTGCTCGAGAGTCTATTAGTCATCCGCCTTCCGATCTCCCTCCCTGCTGATTCTTTTATCTGAACATTTTGCAAGGTCTCTTCAGTACCGTTATTCTTTGGTCCAGAGTCTATCTAGGAATCTCTCGTTGAGAAAAGAAGAAATGAGAGATCATATTATAATCAGGTCGCTTGTGGAGAGTTGTGTTTCTCGCTTCTTAGAACGTGAATGGATTCATTTTCTTCCAGTAAAAGCTTTACATGGCAATTGTAAATTATATTGAGTTTCAGTTTCTCAGAAATGTCACTATCTAGTCAGAGCAGAAAAGGTATATGGGTCAATGTCAGAGGCTGCCCCAACCATTCGTTAGCTCCTAGAAATAGACTGTCAATATGTGATGGTATCAATTGTCTTTTTCTTCTTCTTAATCAAAAGAATATATATGAATAGAAGAAATAATGAGGTATGGCGAGGAACTTGCCACAATCATATCGAAGATGCCTTCATAATAGATGTAATGACTGGTCTAATGTATTCCTGTATAAAACATAATGATATGAAGATGGTTTGACATTACTTTTGTTGAGGAAAATGTCTCTCGTGTGAGTTTTTCTTTTGTGCTCATATAACTTGTTATCAAAGTTGTTTGAACAACCTTGGATCTGGTTTTTTAGAAGGTTTTGGTTGACCTTTACCATATCTCTTATCTTTGATTGTTATGGATCTAGCTCTCTTGAGGATTTTTGTTGGTTCTCTTATCTAGATCTTTATTTGTAATCCAAAAATCTAGCCTTCTTGATAGTTTCCACCTCTTACCCTTGCTAAATATTTATTTCCTTTTTCTTGAAAGTATCATATTGTTAAACTTTGGAGCTCATTTTGAGGCCTTTTAAGAGACCATTCTTGAGAGTCTTAACCATTGTCAAATTGGTCTTTGAATAGTTTAACACAGCCAACTCATTAAGGTATTAAATATTAAAAAAAAATTAAAATCAAGGTTTTCGATAAAAAATTATGCCCTTTGAAAGGTACTCAACTTCAAAATATCAATAAAGAAGTTTTCTCACCTACATGTCCTTTGAAATATATCCTAAGAGGGATACACAATGACAAGATGTTTTTGAAGAGAAGTGGATATGAATACCTCTAATAGATTTTACAAAGTCAAGTAAAGAACCAAAATCATGTCATGCAATATTTGCTTGCAATGTAAGGCCCCAAGCCACACACCTAGGACATAAATGGACAAAACATGGACCAACATTTTTTTGTAAAACAAAAGTAACATTTAGCAAACCACTCAACACTAATATGCGCAAAAGATGTTATAATAACCTATGATGGCACTCTTGGTACACACACCAATGTATAAAGCATGGTGACATGAGTGAAAGACTTTAAAACACCACGAGATAGAACACCATGGTTGGCACCCAAAATGAGGCATGAGAGAGAGTAAGGATTCCAAAAAACCATTGGAACATTCTCCAATCCTCTCTGACAGATCACCCTCCAAAACCCACTAGAACATGACACACCATAAAGCCATAAACAAAGGCTTAGCCTTTTCATTGAAGGTCACCCAAAAGCCTTGACCCACAAAAAGGTACCAAAATTCCCACAAGTTCAAGATTGGCATCAAGATTCTCTTGAGGCCAATACCTTAGTATCAAACTCCACCAAAGTCTAATACCAATCAACCTAGTATCAAACTTCTCTAAATTACAATACACAAAACATCTAGTATCAAAATTCTCCAAAGTACAATACCTAAACACTCATAATCAAACTTCTCACAAGTTTGATACCTCAACACATTGGGATCAAACTTCTCATAAGTTTGATATCCCAACAATACTTTGACACAAGCCAAAATATTAAGGCACAAAAAGCGAATAGGCTCAACTTTTACACTCAATGAAGCATTACTCCCTCAATTATGAGCTATTACAAAATGGTTTACGAAAAAAATTTAGGATATTGTGGACATTATAATGGCCACTACACTAGCTCCTTAACATGAGAAAATAAATATGAAATGTCAAACTTTCTCAACACCAATGTCAATACAAGCACAACATAACAATAGGGAATTCATTAATTATGAAAACAAAATATATATTCACCTATAAAAATCCATGAATATGGTTACATCATATAATAATTTAATCCAAACATGTCCAGTTATTATGATCAAGGCTACAAACATACCAACACCCTCACAAGAAGAGGTATGAAAAAATAATAAATAATTATAATAAACCATTTCCTTTAAAGGGTTTCATTCTAAACATAGATGAAACATTATCCACATCATAAATTATATAAAGATATAACTATGTAGTAATTACAAAGTTCATAAGGACTCCACTTACAAGATTGCAATCATCAATTAAATGAGTTCATAAAATAATTACAAGATAGAGGCTACTTTCCAACATGGAAGATCAACTCCAATACATGAATGATATAATCAATATTGTTACAATTACATTAGAGGACTCAAATATAAATTGGGAAAAGTGTCATAGCCTTGCTTCTAATGTTAATATTACAAAAGGTGTGCTTTTTGGGTATAAAATAGAACTCAACTTAAGGGCTATGGGTCTAGTTTTAGGCCAAAATAAAAATTTGATTGATTGGCATTTCCTTCGAGTGGTTTCTATTGTATATCTCTTTAAGGACTTTAACTTTTAAAAAATAGGCTCAATTGGTCCACTAAATCAAAAGTTATTATTGTAGACACGAAAAATTATCCTGATTGATAACGCATACTTGATTTTGACTTACTAACACTAGTTCTTCTTTAATCATCCTCTTTACTAATTATTTAATTAAATAATCCTTATTTGATTAAATTCATCGAATTCCTCTTTTAATTAAATAAATCAATCTTTATTTAATTAAAACCCAATTCTCCTCTTTTGATTAAATAAATTAACTTTATTTGATTAAATCATAATATTTTCTCTTTTAATTAAATAAATCAATTTTTATTTAATTAAATCATATTTCCCCTTTTAATTGAATAAACCAATCTTTATTTAATTAAATCATCATATTCTCCTCTTTAATTAAATAAATTAATTTTATTTAATTAAACTTTTGAAGCTCTCCATTTAATTGAAAAGATCAAATTTATTTAATTAAATCACTAAAAATCATTATTCCTCTCATTTTGATTTATTTAAATCCTAAAATCTAAGTCAAAGTGTCAAATCAACTAATTATCATCTAATTTAATCAAATCTTGATTAATCCTAACACTAATCACTCAAATCCTCTAGATTTTGCAACTTGCGCAAATAAATCAATTTAATTGATTTATTAAATCTTCCTTTTTCACTCAAAAAGGCATCAAGTTGGAATATTCCTCCATTCTGAAAATTCCCTCCCAAAGGACTTGTCCATCCAACAATGCATTAAAGGCCTCCTACATGTCCTTTTTCTTGAGCCAAGTGGCATTAACTCTCCTTTCTTCTCCCTCCAACATGTCACTTCTCCAATTTCAAATATCCACCTAATAGAATTTATGTGCACATTCATCAAAATGCGCTCCACCTCTATCCACTCCAATGTTGACAAGTGGCATTTTTCTATTGGTTGATGTTTTGTCCCACATTCTCTCTATTTCTCATTCTTCCATCCTTCTCCATTATAAACAAAGGCCTTCTCCATTGTATTTGGCATCCACAATCCATGTAGCATCATTATGCTCATTTGAATTCATACTCATCCACAACTTTATGCAAGGTTATTATATTCATTTTAGGTATCCATTTTCATCCACATTTTATCCATGTTAGCATGAGATTACATCAATCATAGCAAGGTTATTGTCATTCTTCATCAAGGATCAATCAATCATCATCAAGCTTATCAAGGAATTGGGAAAGGGCTTCTTTCCACATCAAAGAAGAGTCAATTCCCCCATGGAATGTTGGGTTTGAGCATTTGAATAGGATTTAAATAGATTTCATTTAATTTCTTTGCTTTATTTTTCATGTTCTTGTTTTTGAATGAATCTCACGGGGAATGCTAGTTTAGATTTGTTTATTGACTAACATTGGATTGTTTTTTCATGTTTGAGCAAGTCTAGATCAAGCGTTTACATTTGGTGCTAGAAGGAGGGAAATCTTTTAAAATTAACACATTTTTTTGGTCAATTCCGCTATTTTTTCTCTTTTCTGATCTTCCCAGGACAAACAACGACGCTGGAGGAAATAGCGATGCAATCTTGGTCTCTATTTTTCCATAGAGCGATGCTGGTTTCCATAGAGCAACACTAAAATCCTCAAACAACAATGCAATCATTTCAAGTGTTGCTATATGGCGACGCTACCTCTGAGTTCAAATGGCGACGCTATTGTTTTTTCCTTTTATAGTCAATCTTAAAATGGCCATATCTTGGTCATACAAAGGTCTTTTTCAAATATTTTTTTTTTGAAATGGGGTATAATTTCATAAGTTATCCAATGGTGTAGGTGTTTCTCAACTTTTATAGAGTTAAATTTTTTAAATTTTCACCTAAAGTTAAATCACATTGTAACTTGGTATAAGTTTTAGGGTTTCTATGGTTAATCATTTATCTAACCATCATATCTTCTTGTTTCTTGATTTCATCTAACATTTAGAGATTGGATTGCAGGTTTTAAAGGAACATGGAGCATGGAAGTGAAAGAAAAAGCATTTGATACTCATTGTAACAAGTGTTTTTAAACACTTTGAGAGCATTTATAATCCCATCTTTAGGATCTTGTTATCTTCAGTTTTAGGACTCCAATAGATTTCATTTGGGCTTTAAAAAGAACAATCAAAGGGTTAAAAAGAACATTAGAAACTCACTAGATTTGGTTTTGGGTTTTTAAGAATTGAACAAAACAACTTCAAACACTTGATTTGGTGCTATAAAAAGAATCCATTTACTGCTTTTGAGGTTTAAAATGAGCATGTGCTTATCTTGTTTTGTAATCATTTTTAGAAACTAATACCATCAAAATGTGTATGCATTTCTCTTGCGCTTCATAGAGATCTTGAGAATCAAAAGCATTTTGGTGATATTAGGTTGTCTAAAATATTTCCTCCACATTTCAAATTTGGGCTCTTAAAATTGAATAAATCTTGCTAGTGTGAGTGAGTACATTGCATGTGTTCTCTCTTTGTTCACGCAAACAAAGATTGATCAAACTACGGATGTGCTCATTCACTTTTGTTTACCTCTAGAGGTCCTAGCTTGGTGGGAAAAAGTACTCACCCCAAGGGAATGACTCAAGTGGTAATGAGCATAAGTCGGGCTCTTTCGAACTACTATACAAATTTGTGGTTGCAAGGAAAGTTTGCAATCAACTTAGTGATGCATGATAGCTCTCCCCTAGTGTCTTTATGATCATGTGTAAATCCCTTGTTCTAAAGGTTGGGAGACCTCTTGAGGGATTTTATCATCGTGTCCTTTGAACCGGATGCCCATACTATGAACCCTTGTTTAGTAGCCAAAAATCCCAATATTTGTTGGCATTAGGAGGTCGAACCTCCAGAGCCATCCCACATACTTGCAGTTCTTTGTAGAGATGAAAATTTCATCATGGGAGATTCATGAGAATTGAATCTTGATTGACCTGAGAAGTGTGTTCCATGGAGGGGAGCCAGTGTGGTCAAGCTTCTAGTCATACACTCTGAATAAGCACAGCTGGATTTATCCAAGTGGGAATTCAACAAATATTTTCTCTTCTATCCTAGGGTTGTGCAATCTTTGAGTCATTCAACACATTGCTTGGATCCAAAATCTTGAAAATAAATATTCAACAAAATCATCAGAATTTCAAACCCTTTTGAAAGAGAAAATACCTTTGAAAAATCCACATATTGCTACTTGTCCCTAGGGATTCTATCCTTAGAGGCTTCTAAGTATTTGGATTTATATCTCAATTTTCTCTCCAAAGTCAACATTAGGGAACTATTGCTTTGATTTTTTCTTGATTTCCACGTAATGGACCTTGTGGGATGAAAAAAAATTGAGACATAGAAATCTAGTTTGAAAATCTAAACAAGAAGTGTGGATGTGGTAAAATCAATTCATTAACCAAAATTAAATCAATCGAACCCCACACATGTGCTTGTTATCTTTTGTCTTATGATCTTACAATGAAAACATTGGTCTTTTGGTTTGAACTACTCATAGGGTAAAGCATGTTCTTCACTATCTTGGTCTTGTAAACAAGGTTCTCCTTAGGTTCATTTAGGATCAAAATCAAACACTTCATCCATCCCAAACAATTATCATCTCCATCCCACCAAACAACTTTAGAGCTTTGGAAACATCATTGTCTAGACTTGGGTACATCCTTAAACCAAATCAAAATCATCTGTTTAGTTAGGTGTGTGTGGATGAATCCTTCCTCACATAGTTAAATTATCACCTCTTTGAACAAGTTTATCCTAAAGATCGTATCTAACATCTTAGGGTTTACTAGTTCATTATCCAATCAAAATAAAATCCTAAAGTCTAACATTGATCCAAAGTTCCTAAAAGTTCAACACCCATATCACCCACCCCTTTCATCCTTCATCTCATCATCAGTCCTAAATTCCTTAGAGGTCAACAAGGTCAAAACACAAGGAAAACATGGAATATAAACTTGATCCATACATCATGAATGGCCTAAATCAACCAAACTATCAAAGCCATACAATTCCAATTGATTATCAAAAATCGCATTTATACAATCCATACATGGGATCATTATCTCCTATAAACCTCAATGGTACAACAAATGTGAGTATGCCCAATCTAAATTTTGGAACACCTTTCCCTATGGTAGATTTAAATCAAAGTCCAAACCTACAAATCTATCAACCAAACAATCAATGCATGAGTCTTCAACAAAACAACATTATCCCACCAAATCCATACATGCCAAATGTGAATCTACCAAGTACAAGTTTACCAAACATGAACATTTCAAATCCACACTTGGTAAACTTTGGGATATATATGTTTGTGAATCATACAAATTTTGTTTAAATTTCAAACAAGATGTTAACAACTCCATGTGTTAATCCAAGTCAAGGTAACACCATACAAAATCAAAGTTACCTAAATCAAGGCAATATGTTTTCCAACCGCAACAATGTTCAATTTCAACCAATAATTCCAAATCTAAACATCATGCCAAATCATAAAATTGTCTAAAATCAATTTTTCCAAGATCACATACAAACACCACAAGTATACATTCCAAATCTGCTTGAACAAAAACCAAATCAACTATGTCAAGGCAGTCAAGATCAAAATCAAGACCAAACTTTGCTAGATCAAATTGCTTCACTTGCCAAAATAATTGAAGCATTGAGCCAAGAGACATCTCCAACCCAAAATCAATACACTCTTCCATTGGTTAAACCATGTCATCAAAGCATTGAGTTGTGTCCACAACCACATCAAGAACAATATCTCCAATGTCAAGAGGTTGGATATCAAGATCAACAACATCAACAACAAACCCAATCACCCCATTTCAAAGATCAGTCATCACACCTCCAAGATCAATCACAACTATCCATCAATGAGCACCTTGAAGATATTTCTACCTCATGCAATGATAAAATCAACATATATCAAGGTTCACTTTTCAATCATGATCAAAATCCACCAACAATACCCAACAGTGATCCAATTCAAGAAATGATAACATCATTTGATCCTATGGTTGAAAACATTAAGAATCTCTCCACCACAATTGTTGAAAATAATGATCAAGATCTATCCATCAATGAGCACCTTGAATATGTTCCATCTCATCTAATGATCAACTCCACATACATCAAGAGTCACTTTTCCATCATGATCAAAACCCATCAACAATATTCAGCAATGATCTATTTCAAGGAGTGTTAGAATTATTTAATCCTATTGAAATAATCTATGATCCATTGACCAATGATCATGTTGAAAGTGTCTCTACATCACCTAATGAGTTAGAGGACATATCTCAATATTTTACCCCAAAGAATGATCAACATCTTTCACCAAAGTATAGCAATGGTCCTTTCCAAGACATATTGACATCCTTTGACCTCATGGTTACAGATACTGAAGGAATCCTCAACTCAACACTTAATCTAAGACCACTCAAATCTCAAGAGGATATTGAGCCATTTCCCACGACTGATGAAGATATCCAAGAACTCTTTATAAGTAATCCATCCTTTGAAATTGATCCATATCAAGAACCTAATCCAAAGCATGTTGAAAGCAATTCCAAAGTCATTCAAGATCAATAATTTATATATCCACGATACTACAATGATCTAATGGACACTCTCCAAGATGTTGCAAATGATGATCATATCTAGATAGCACATATTCCTCCATATACCCGTGAGATTCTTACTCCTAATGGACATGTAGATGATCTTCCTTCAAAATAAGAGTCTCATACTCTCGATGTCATTACCAAGGAACAAGAGTCTCCTACTCTTAATATTTGTACACATGATCAAGATATAGAAAAATCTAGAGACATATTAGAAATGGGTCATGAAGAGGGATTCTACAGAATTTGTGAATAAGGAACTTCTTGTGAAGGAATATCAAAAATGAATCATAAGGAAGGCTTGTACGGGGACAGTGAATCATCAACACCTCTTGAAGAAGCATTAAAATATGATATTCCACAAGATCAAGCTAAAGATATCAATCAAGAAGTTATCCCACATATGGAGGATCCTATCACTTATAAAATTGGATCACTTACCTTTTTAAGGGCAAGCTATCTTACCAATAAAGAAGCTATCACCTTTGAAGATCCATGACAAAGTAGAGAAGGATTAGCACCTTGTTTCCAAGGTAAATCATATCCTATTGCAAATAAAATGTTTCAACAAATGAATTATCAAGGCAGAGGATTAGGCCTACATGAACAGGGTATCCTAGAACCAATGCAAATTATTGGCAATCCTAAGCATCAAGGTCTTGATTATTCAACAATTAAGGGATCTAAAAATATCAGTGATACCTCTACAATACTAGGGGCAATTTTATCTAGGGAAAACATCAACATAGGGAGCACGAAGAATCTTTATGATGAAACCGATGCCAATACTACGACCATCCATGTCATGAATCTTCATCAACCCATCACCCCATCCACGGATGGGGGCCAACATCAAAAGAAAGATTTGAATCAAAGCTTGAAGAATTTCATCAAACCAAAAGAAGCTAAGGATCATAATGGACAAATCAAATACACATGGATACCAATGAATATAAAGAAATATTATCCCTATCAAACTCCATTAGTCAAAGAAACTATGGGGAAAAATAAAAAAGGGAAAAGTATCCATCAAAGATGTCCACAAAGGAAAAATCAGGTTTCTCAAGCAACATACAAAGTATATCAAGCAGTTGGTCCTAATTCCATTCACAGTTTTGTATCCACCTATCATTGCTCATCGTCCCAATTTTGGAGAGTCAAAGGTTCCAAACTATCAACCAATCCATCTCCTATTCCTAAAAAGACAACACCATCCACACCTCCATGCATGATATCCAATTCTTACATTGACCATGTATTGGCATCCACGCTTCATCATAAGGATTTAGAAGGCATCCTATTGCAATATGCGCACAAAGACAAAGTTAACTCTAGTATAAACAAAGCAGGTCAGGAATCTCAAAAGTTGCATCCAAGTGCATGTATCTTGGAAAAACAACTTCTTCAGGCAGGATATCGATGGCACATTATGAAAAAAAACATCTACATCAACACCACCAGGTGATTCAACATGAGCTTAAAAATCTTTCACAAAAAAAATACAAAAATAAAATAAAATATGAAAATCCAAAAAAAATAAAAAAAGGATTGAAAACAATAAAGAAAAAAAATGCCGTCCTCCAATGAAAACCACTATGGTGGTGCTTTGGGCAAGTACCATGAGGAAAACTTGGCAAGCAGGCGTTATGTGTAGAATTGAGCATCTGTGTGCGCTAGTTCAGGTGAAAGCATCTTATCTCATCCATAATAAATCCATTCATCCATAAACCATTTATCCAATCCATTTTCATCCATCTTCCAAATTATCTTGATAAAAAGTTTGGTGCACACTTTACACTTGCTTATGGTAAACATCTTGACATGGGTCATTTTTATTGATCCTATCCTACCCAACGTTATCTGAGCCATGAAGTACTATCCAAATGAGCATCATTTGTACAAACACCTTATCTTATCACAAGATAATCCATATCCATCCATCCATATGTCTATCCAAGCATCCACCCATGGCATTCCATACATTACTAGACATTGGGGGAAAATATTTACATCTTTCTTCATAAATAAATCTTGATCTATATCCTCCAACTTATGTGGTGATCCGAACATTGGCAAACGTGAAATAAAATCAGTCAAAGCATAATTTGTGATTCAAAATCCAAATCACTAGCCCATGACACATTTTGACGAGAAGATGTTCCTTATCAAGTTTTATCTTTAATCGAAAATCGATCCAAACAATCAATATTAGTTGCAACTAACATGTGCTTCAACATCACATCAAATCATCCAAAACCAACTTTTGTTCCAAACCAAGCTTCAATATCTTAATCAATCAAATCCAATCAATCCATCATCATCTTGGGATATCCTTCCCATTCCTTGTGTTTCTTAACACTATCTTTGCATTGACGTGTATCCTCAACAATGTTATCATCATTAATCAATAATCAATCAAATTCAATCAATCCCTCATCATCTTGGGATATCCATCCTAATCCTTGTGTTTCTTAACACTATCCTTGCATTGTTGTGTATCCTCAACAATGTTATCATTATCAATCCATCAATTAGACCAATCAACCCTAGCTTGGTTTTCACTAAAATCCCAAAACAGAGCATTGATATCATCACACATATCTATATCCAAAATTTCAAAATCACACGAAAATCCAAAAACATTCAAAACATATCAAAATCCCAAAATAGGTTAAAAAGTCAATAAAAAAAAAAGAAAAACAGAGTCATCTTGTTGAACTATGGGTCTTTGAGCTCTGAACGTAGGCAAGGTTGATCTTTGATCATCCCCCAAGACACTTAGGTCAGTCCTTTGGGAGTCTGTCATAATAAACTGGCAATCCATTTGTTCATATCTCATCAATAATCAAGTATGTGTCAGTCAAACTACATGGTCTCTATGTGTATAACATAGGCAAGGCTAATCTTTGATCATCCCCCTGAGGCCCCTAGGATAGGTCTTTAGGTTAGTCTCTTGGTCAAAAATTTTAGAAAACCCCCAAAACATTGGAAAGTTTGAAAATCAAAAAAATTGTAAAACATCTTGAAAATACTAAAAACAACCTCAAAACATTTCAAAAATACCAAAAACATCCAAATATTTGAAAAAATCCATCCACCCCATCTCGCTTTCACTCACAATCAACATTCACTCATAATAAACAATCGTCATCCTCAACCTTTGGTGAAACAATCGAAAGAAAGTCTAGCAGTTCAAAGGTGAAAACTTAAGCGTCAAAGTCTCAAGTCTAGGTCAGTAAGTAAACAAATTGGTCAACTCTTGGTACTAATAGCTCATCATCTAGTTTTTCCCAAATCATCTAATAATATCATGTCCTAGGATGCATCCTTCCTACAATGGACATCAACATCAAGCATCACCGTAGTTTAGTCTTGGCTGGAGGTATGAAGAACATTAGCTTGTTTGTTTACTTGATCTTTTTCTTGTTGATTGATCTTATTTCACTCATTCTAATGACCTCTCGATGATGTCCAAACAAAGGGATTTAGAGATAAAGGAATGGGGCAACGATCATTATCTTTTTATCTGTTGTGCTTGTTGGATATTCTTGTAATATAACCTTGGTCATGCCTACTTTGTTTGGTCAGTAGAGAGGGTGTTTTAGGCTTCTTGTTGACCACATAGGAAGGCTTTCCTTTCTATGTTTTGGTCCAAGATGTTTGGAATATCTGAACTGCATTCAAAATGAGGTTCCATATGTCAAGTGTGAATAGGATTACTCCTATCTGATTGTCCAATCTTTATTTAATTAAATCATCATATTCTCCTATTTAATTAAATAAATAAATTTTATTTAATTAAGTCATTAATCAAATCTAAAGTCATCTCTTTAATTAAATAAATCAATTTTATTTATTAAACTTCTAAAGTTCTCCATTTAATTGAATAGATCAAATTTATTTAATTAAATCACTAAAAATAATTATTCCTCTCATTTTGATTTATTTAAATCCTAAAATCTAAGTCAAAGTGTCAAATCAGCTAATTATCATCTAAGTTAATCAAATAATGATTAATCCCAACACTAATCACTCAAATCCTCTAGATTTTACAACTTGTGCAAATAAATCAATTTAATTGATTTATTAAATCTTCCTTTTTCATTCAAAAAAGCTTCAAGTTGGAATATTCCTCCATTTTGAAAATTCCCTCCCAAAGGACTTGTCAATCCAACACAGCATTAAAGGCCTCTTACATGTCCTTTTTCTTGAGCCAAGTGGCATTAACTTGTTGGAAAAACAAGGAATGACAACTAAGAGGGGGGGATGAATTAGTTGTCACAGAATATTTAAACTTTTCAAAATTAACTTTATTTAATCTCAGATTTGATGAATTAACAATAAACCACAGACAATTAGCACATCAAAGACATAGAGAACACCAATATTTTTTTACATGGAAACCCTGTTAGGGGAAAAACCACAGTGGATGTCAGTCCACAATATTATACCCTGTTAAAAGTATAATGAAGAATAATGGGAATGCACATGCATTTAGGCACACTGCCTAGAGCTCACTACTCAAATACAAGAGGGCTCACTTCCCAAAGAAGACACATTGTCTTACAACAATTCGGATTAGATCCTTAGGGTATGAACTGAGAAAATAGATTCTACAAAAGCCTGATTACAGTTCCTATTAAGCACAGGAACACTCCTTCACACTTCGCTCAAACTTCTTCACACTCTGCTCTACAATCGAATGATTAGATCACTGTTCACACACTTGCACTTTCTCTAGCACTTCTTCACTCTCACACACGTTAACTTTTCACAAACAACCGCTCTTATATATCTACAACATGGATTAACATCAACAACTTCGTCGGCTAGAATATAAAACATAAACACAATGTCGGCCCAAATTTACAAGTAAATTTTCAATGCGAATCAAACACCGTCAATGACAATATAATGAAGACTTAAAACAATATCCTCGAGTGTGCCAAACATTCTAATTTTAATCTCCAAAGATCCACAACACGTTACAAGCACCATGTCGTCCAAGAACATAAAAACTCGAACACACAAGAGAAAAATCACCGACCACGAGCACACCGATCAATGTGGACATGCAACAAAGATAGAGCATGATCTAGAAACATCCACAAGCACCAAGAATCATTAGAGAAGCATCCACAACAACTGAAATTACTAGAATCACGTCAACTTCAATCAAGAACACTAACTGAAGCCACAGAAAAACTGTCAGAATACAACTATTCATAACACGATCAAATCTTCACGCAGACCTCTGAAACTTTCGATGGATAAACTAGATACACTCAAAAATAAACCCTTTAGTCCACAATGACTGATCATCAACATACTAAGCAAGACACCTTCATGACCTTCACTATTCTACTGTCAACCTACAACTCTTTCTTTAATAATTTTCTCAATATCATTGACATATACAACTTCTAATGCAACAATGCTAATAGTGTTGACATCAATGACAACCACATATCAGCAACACAACCACAATATCCAAAAATCTCCCCCTTTGGCATTGATGGAAACACATGATGTGAAAAACACCATCAATGCAACTCTCAATCATTACTTACTCCCCCTTAGATTTTGACTCTTCTCCTCAACTTCTTTGACATGATCTTCTCCCCACAAGGCTCTTCTCACCAGATAATCCATAGTTTTTCACATGAATCTTCTCCCCCTTTGACATCAATGGCAAAGATAAGAATTATCTTTCCACATACAAGCTTTGAACCACATATCTGCACATCTGACTACTCCCCCTGAGTAGCAGCCATGGAAACATCAATCCAGATCAAAATATAGCTATGAAACACATGGATTGATGCAAGTAAATGCATCTCTAGTCCATATCAGGAGGGTTAATCACCCCTAGCATCCCTTTGAGATACTCAAAAGTATCCTTTGGCAACAGCTTGGTGAAAATGTCTACAATTTTTTCTTTGTTAGGCACATACTCTAGTCTGACTTCTTTCTCACTCACTTTCTTCCTCAAGAAGTGAAACTTGATTGATATATGCTTGGTCTTAGAGTGTAGCACCAGATTCTTCAATATGTTTATTGCAGTTGAGTTGTCACAGTATATGGCAATAGGCTCATCATATACTACTCTGATATCTTTCAGCATCTATTTCATCCACAACACTTGAGTATAATTATTTGCAGCAACAATATATTTTGTCTCAGTAGTAGATAGGGATATGGAATTCTTCTTTTTACTCAACCAAGACACCAGCTTCTTCCCTAAGAAGAAGGCAACACCACTTGTTCTTTTCCTGTCATCTACATCTCTTTCCCAATCTGCATCAGTATAGGCACTCAAGGTAAGATCATCAGCTTTAGGATACCAAAGCCCAAAATCAACTGTTCCTTTCAAGTATCTGAAAATTCTCTTTACAACAGTCACATGAGATTCTTTCGGATCAGCTTGTGATC
Source organism: Sequoia sempervirens (assembly GCA_007258455.2). NCBI lineage: Eukaryota > Viridiplantae > Streptophyta > Pinopsida > Cupressales > Cupressaceae > Sequoia > Sequoia sempervirens. The sequence continues at coordinate 119,640 of VDFB02284288.1, read as the reverse complement.
TAGCAACCATACACACAACATTCATGATGTCTGGTCTGTTATGGGTTAAGTAGAGAAATCTTCCAATCATTGACCTATATCTTGTTTGATTTTCCTTAGGATAATCATCATTTTGTGTTAACTTGCATCCGGTTACCATGGGTGTACCAACAGGCTTTGAGTCTTCCATGCCAAACTTCTTCAACAACTCTCTCACATATTTGGACTGAGATATCAAAATCCCATTATCTAACTAAGTGACTTGCAATCCCAGAAAGAACTTCATCTCTCCAATCATACTCATTTCAAATACACTTTTCATTTCATCAACAAACTTCATACATAGATCATCATCACCTCCAAAAATAATGTCATCAACAAAGAATTCAATAATCAACTCTTTATCATGATCCAGCTTAAAATACAAGTTGTTTTCAGTAGTACCTTTATTGAATCCAAGCTTTAGTAAGTACTTATCCAATCTAGCATACCAGGCTCTAGGGGCTTGCTTGAGTCCATAGAGAGCTTTCTTCAATCGGCAAACCATGTCTTCCTTATCAGTTAGTTGAAATCCATTTGGTTGTTCAACATATACCTCTTCTTCTAACTCACCATTCAGAAAGGCTAACTTCGCATCCAATTGATAGACTTTGTAGTTCTTATATGCAACATAAGCAATAAATAATCTTACAACTTCAATTCTGGCAACAGGGGAAAAGGTTTCTTCAAAATCAATATCTTCCATTTGTGAATACCCTTTACATACCGGTCTTGCTTGATTCCGGACCACTTCACCTTGTTCATTCAGCTTATTCTAAAAGACCCATTTAGTACCAAACACATTTTTATCTTTAGGTCTAGGAACAAGAATCCATGTATCATTCTTTTCAATCTGCATCAATTCTTCCTTCATAGCGTCCATCTAGTTTCATCATTACAAGCTTCATTGACATTGTTAGGCTCAGTCTTGGAAATCAAACAATATTCTTCTACAATCCTTCTTCTAGTCTACACACCTTTATTCTTATCTCCTGTAATTTGATTTTCAAAATGATTCAACTTTACATGCCTCATAATCTTAGGATTCTCTTGCACTTTTGGTTCTTCTATTCTTTCTTCTACACTTCCACTTGTCTCTCCTTCCTAAATTTATTGATTTATCAGAACAATATGAACTTGATTCTATGTCCGAGCATTCTTCCCTTTGTTTGTACTATCTTGTTGTTCATCTGAATCATATCCACAATATCTGGATGACCTAGCAGATTCCTCATCAACTCTGATATTTTCACTTTCAACCATTTTTCTCAATCTTTTATTATACCATTGGTAAGCCTTGCTTTTAGTAGAGTAACATAGAAATATTCCTTCATCATTCCTTGCATCAAACTTGCATATGTCCTCATCTCTCTTAATATAACACTTGCTTCCAAAGATCTTGAAATATTTAATAGTAGGCTTATAACCAAACCATAGTTCAAAAGGATTCTTACCAGAAATGCCATTGACATTTACCCGGTTTAGAGTGTACACAATAGTGTTTACAACTTCTCTCCAATAGATGTGAGGCATATTTCATTCTATCATCATTTTTCTAGCAGCATCCAAAATTATTTTGTTCTTTCTCTCTACAACTCAATTTTTTTGAGGGGTTCAGGGAGTAGATAATTGTCTTTTGATTCCATACTCTTCACAGAAAGAATTGAACTCCTGGGAAGTGAACTCACCACCTCTGTCTAACCTTAGGCATTTGATTTTCAAACCTGTCTCATTTTCTACCATAGCTTTGAAACTTTTGAACTTCTCTAATGCTTCACATTTTTCTCTTAAGAAAGTAACCCATATCATCCTAGAGTAATCATCAATAAGCAACATAAAATACATTTCTCCTTGTAGACTTCTGATTCTAGAGGCACCAAGTAGATCAGTATACACCAGCTCCAATACGCCATTGGAATGATGATGTTTGCTCCAAAAAGAAACTCTAGTTTTCTTTCCCATCTGACATTCATTGCATATTGTGTTAGTAGGTTTCACTAACTTAGGTGGATCTCTTACTACTTGAGTGGAGCTTACCTTGATAATGTTATCAAAATTCACATGACACAACATCCTATGTCATAACCATCTTTCATCTACTTGGGTAATTAAACAACTTACATTAGTAGCACTCAGGTGAAAATTATTACCTCTTGTCTTTGTACCTGAAGAATCATATTTCCAGAGCTTCCAAGTATCATGCATCTTCCATCTTGGAATTGAAGATCATAACATCCACCATCTATCCAATGCTCAATAGATTATGCTTCAAGCCTTCAACATAAAGGACATCATCAATGTTATGTTTACCACCAAGACAAATAGATCCACTGCCACAAATCACACCAACATTTTTATCTCTAAATCTTACAACCCTGCTCTCATATTTCTCTAGACTTACAAATTTTCTTTTGTCACCAGTCATATGATGTGAGAATCCACTATCAATAACCCACTTGTCCATTTCTTCAATTCGGGTTGCAACAGCTTTCTCAACTTTAGTAGATTCAATAGCCACCAGACCATTTTCCTTGATAGCAATGAAAACCCATTCATCTTCATTTCCATTTTCTTTATCAGATTCTTCATTAGTCACACCTTCTTCAACATAATAGCATTTCTTTTGAAATCTAGGTTTGTTAGGCTTAGACCTAGGAACTCTTTCAGGACACCTTGAAGTAGAATGACCTATTTTCCTGCAAGAGAAACATTTAATAGGAAATTTTCCTTTATACTTACCCTGTCCTCTTCCTTCTTTCTTTACAATCAGTGCTTCCAGCTCTTCTACCTCTCTTTCCTCATCTTCAATCTATTTCATCTCTTCCTCATACTTGAATGTCTTTCTAGAACTCTCTCTCAGATCATATCTTTGCTTGTTTCTTCCTGATATAAAGGCCTTAAATGCAAATTCGGTCTTGGGGGAAGAATTACCAAATTCACTCAACTCAAATGCAACAATTTTACTAATCAGCATATCTCTTGTCACATTTGTTACTTTTTTGAGCTCTTCAATAGCATGATCCTTTGACTTGTTAGAGGGAGGCAATGATCTGAGCACTTTAGCTACAATTTCTTGTTCAACCAAGGCACCACTGGCACATCGAATACCCATCACAAGTTCATTTACTCTTTGCATAAAAGAAGAAATATTTTCATCTTCACCCATCTTCAAAGTTTCATACTTTCCTTTCAAACTCTGTAGGTTAGCGACCTTTACAAGTGCATCTCCTTCATACCAAGTCTCCAGCTTCTTCCAAATCTCATGAGTTGTCTTCAGATCCATCACATTTGTCATTTCTAAATCTGTTAGAGCACTCAACAAAGCTTCAATAGCTTTAATGTTGATCTCAACCTCTTTAATTTCATCAAGAGTGGAAGGACCATTCTAAGGAATAACATATTTGTTCTTTGTAATCTTCCAGAAGGGTTCACCAATACACCTCAAATGACACTCCATTCTAGCTTTCCACAGAGAGTAGTTTGTTCCATCGAATCTAGGGCTATCCTTCTTGTATGATGCCATCTCGGATCACCTCAAGATTTTAAACTTCTTTAGAGGAACTTGCTCTGATACCAATTGTTGGCAAAAAAAGGATAGACAACTGAGAGGGGGGTGAATTAGTTGTCATAGAATATTTAAACTTTTCAAACTTAACTTTACTTAATCTCAAATCTGATGAATTAACAATAAACCAAAAACAATTAGCACATTAGAGACACTGAGAACACCAAGATTTTTTTATGTGGAAACCTTGTTAGGGGAAAAACCACGGTGGATGTTAGTCCACAATATTATACCCTGTTAAAAGTATAATGAAGAATAATGGGAATGCACATGCATTCAAGCACACTACCTAGAGCTCACTGCTCAAATACAAGAGGGCTCACTGCCTAAAGAAGAATCGTTGTCTTATAGCAATTCAAATTAGATCCATAGGGTATGAACTGAGAAAATAGCTTCTACAAAAGCCTGATTACAGTTCTGGTTAAGCATAGAAATACTCCTTCACACTTCGCTCAAACTTCTTCACACTCTGCTTTGCAATCGAATGATTAGATCACTATTCGCACACTTGCACTTTCTTTGGCACTTCTTCACTCTCACACACACCTTAACTTTTCACAAACAACTACTCTTGTATATCTGCAACATGGATTAACATCAACAACTTCGTCGGTTAGAATATAAAACATATACACAATGTCAGCCCAAATTTACAAGTAAATTTTTAATGCGAATTGAACACCGTCGGCCACAATATAATGAAGACTTAAAACAATATCCTCAAGTGCACCAAACATTCAAATTTTATTCTCCAAATATCCACAACACGTTACAAGCACCATGTCGGCCAAGAACATAAAAACCCGAACACACAAGATAAAAATCACCGACCACAAGCACACCGATCAACACTGACATGCAACAAAGATAGAGCATGATCTAGAAACATCCAAAATCACCAAGAATCATTAGAGAAGCATATGCAACAACTTAAATTACTAGAATCGCGTCAACTTCAATCAGGAACACTAACTGAAGCCACAGAAAAACTGTCAAAATACAACTATTCATAACACTATCAAATCTTCACGCAGACCTCTGAAACTTTCGGTGGATAAACTAGATACACTCAGCAATAAACCCTTTAGTCCACAACAATTGATCATCAACATACTAAGCAAGAAACCTTCATGAACTTCATTTTTCCACTAACAACCTACAACTCTTTCTTTAACAATTTTCTCAATATCATTGACATATACAACTTCTAATGCAACAATGCTAATAGTGTTGACATCAATGACAACCACATATCAGCAACACAACACAACCACAACATCCAACATAACTCTCCTTTCTTCTCCCTCCAACATGTCACTTCTCCAATTTCAAATATCCACATAATAGCATTTATGTGCGCATTCATCAAAATGTGCTCCACCTCTATCCACTCACATCTTAACAAGTGGCATTTTGCTATTGGTTGATGTTTTGTCCCACATTCTCCCTATTTCTCATTCTTCCATCCTTCTCCATTATAAATAGAGGCCTTCTCCATTGTATTTGGCATCCACAATCCATGTAACATCATTATGCTCATTTGAATTCATAGTCATCCACAACTTTATGCAAGGTTATTATAGTCATTTTAGGTAATCATTTTCTCCACATTTCATCGATGTTAGCATGAGATTACATCAATCATAGCAAGGTTATTGTAATTCTTCATCAAGGATCAATCAATCATCATCAAGCTTATCAAGGAATTGGTAAAGGGCTTCTTTCCACATCAAAGAAGCACCAATTCCCCCATGGGATGTTGGGTTTGAGCATTTGAATAGGATTTAAATAGCTTTCATTTGATTTCTTTGCTTTATTTTCCCCATTCTTGTGTTTGAATGAATCTCATGAGGAATGCTAGTTTAGATTTGTTTATTGACTAACATTGGATTGTTTGTTCATGTTTGAGCAGGTCTAGATCAAGCATTCACAATTACCACTAAAAGTTTTGGTAGGAAATGAAAAAAAGTTGTTGGACACATAAAAGAGTTTTAAAGGGGAGATACACCTGTTGACAAAACTATGATGTGTATTATGACACATCACAAGATATTTTTGATTGGGGGATAATTTGGGTGCCACTTTTGGGTACATTTTAGCTCTATATGTCTCTCTCACTATCTCTACATGTCTCTCCATCACCATTTGGACTTCTTTATCTCTATATCTCACCCTCTTCATCTATATTTTTCTATCTCTCTCTCAATATCTCTTTATATATCTCTTACTAGAGCTCCCTCTCTATATTAATATCTCTATCTCTAAATATTTTTCTATCCCTCACCCTCTCCCTCTCTATCTCCATCTCTCCATCCTCTCTCTTCTTCTATCTATCTCTATCTCATACTCTCCCTCCCTCCCTATCTTCTCTTTCCTTCCCCCTTTCTCCTTCCCCCTCTCTCTCCTTTCTATCTCTCTATTTATACCTCTCTATCTTTCCCCTCTCTATATGTCCCTATCTATCTCTCTCCCTCTCTTTGCATCTCTCCCCTCTCTCTGTCTCACTCTCACTCTCTTTATATCTATGTCTCCCTCTCTCCCTTGTATCTCTTCCTCTCCCTCTCTATCAACTTCTTATATAGACTAATGTCATGTTCATCATTAGATATACTAGCATTGACACATTACATAAAGTGACAACAATGAAATATCAAGATTGCATCAAGCGGGGCACCCTTTTCTATGTGGGAACATTATTTTACAATATTAAAAATAATAAATAATTCAACTATACATAGGAATTTCAAGGTGCACAACATGTTATCATCTAGTCCTTCCAAAATCTTCAAATTATTTTTTCATTAACTTATGTGAAATTTCCACTTTCAATAAATAGTGATTTTGAAAATACCACAACACTTTTAAGACTATTATGGTAACCTTAAAAAATGTTGTGGTAGTTTTGAAAATACAAATGTAAATAAAAACTAACCATAGTCATTTTGAAACCTAAGGACTACTAGTGGTTTTTCTAAATTTTGTAAAGAATAAAATTTTAAAGGTTAAAACAAAGCTTGAAAATATAGGGACTATAAAAGGATGAAATACATATGGAATGGAAACTAAGTGGACCTATTCAAGCTATAAAAATCACTCATCATATTTTATGCCATTATGAATTTTTGAGAGGCTTTTCAATAATCATCAAACTACCAAATGTGACTCATGGAGTTTGGGTAATTACATATTTAAACATTCTCAAAATAGATGCCTTGCAAATGATATGAAAGCATCATTTTTCATAGTAATAAGGGTATTTAGACTCTTAGATTGTTTCAATATTCATCTTCATCATCTCACTAAGAATTTTCAAAATAACAAAATTAAGATATGAACTCAGAATGACTCTTCAATATCCTATATCAACTTACTAACATGTGGTAGTCTCTTAAGAGCCCTATGAGAAAAAATTTTCCAAACTATGACATACTACTCAATTTTTGGTACCTACAAATGTTTTGTCTAGAAATAAAGGTGGATACGGGGCCCCTCCATAATAATTGTTGATGGTGGTTTTAATCACCTACAACATGCTAGGCAATAAGGGTTTATTGCCTTTCTTGAAAAGTAGCAAGACTACTCCAAGGTTCCTATATAACTAGTTGTTAGTCATGTTGGGATGACACAGGGTTATGTTTCACAAGGGTTTTGGTGTTCAAAGCTAACTGGAAAATGACATACAATCAGAAATAATGGTTTCAACAATTCATAAAAGCATATTGCATTTCATATTTTAGCAAATTTATATTTATTTTAATGATCTTTAGTATTTCAGACTGAGTTCAAAGGAAAAATCAAAAGATATAGAGTAATGAGAAGTAATAAAATAAATTTAACCTAAATGGGTAATGATAAAAAATATTCAATTAACCATTTCTATACATTTAAGCAACATCTAATATTTCATACATTCACTAGTAACAACAATGCAATCTTCAAAGGAAATAATCACCACATGAGATTTTTCAAATTTCATGCAATCAAAATACCGTCGAGCACGTGTAGATCTGAGATGAAATCTTAATTTCATAATTACCAATGAGATATCACTATTTTGACAATTTAGATTGAAACAGAATATTTATACTATCACCATGATGTCAAATTTCAATGCATGCAACACAAGCGTAATCCTTTGATTGAATCAATAATCTACAAAGTTATTAGGAAAAATCCAAACTAAGATTGTATTGTTTGATTGCAAAATTTAATTACATTAAAATTGGATACTTTAGAATGACCTAGAATAAATATATATATAGAAAATAAGTTCCTAAAATTGTGGATCTGATAAAAAAGATAACTAGAACTACCTGGACAGTGCTTGAGTCTTTAACTAAAAGCAAACTGAAATTTAACATAAGTAAAATTGGGCACCCCAAGTTGGAGTTTCATTTCAACTAAACTAAACTAGAAAATAAAAAGAAAATTGAAAATTAAAGAGAATCTAACTTAAGTATAACTATTTGTTATCAAATTCCAATTCCCCTCTTATCCCTACATCTAAGCACTGACCTTTACACCATCATTTATCATTATTTTCAATGCCAACTTTTCCTTTTAGATCTGGGTGTCCCATTTCTGTAGCTTCAATTGTTTATCTATAAATGCAAAAAAAGAGGTTATCTAACAACAACAATACCCATGTCTCTAGTCACTTGGTGAAGTTTTCAATAAATGTTGGGACTAATTCATTCATTCTTTCCATTGGTGGCCCTTTGTGAAACTGGATTCTAACCGTTTGGTCAAATGTTGTCTTCTCCATTTCCATTTGTAGAGATTGGAGTTTAACCTTCTTATTAACCATCCTATCAATGTGTTCTTGTGTGACCTACCCTTGTATTTTGCTTTGTATCTCTTCAACTATCTTTGCGAGCTTTCTCACCAACACAAGAGTATCCCAGAATGTGCAGCCAAAGTCTTCTACTTCCTAGTGAATATTTATCATAGATTGTCCAGCCTAGCTTCTATCATTATTCAACTTGCTTTTTCACTTATTCAAAAACTTGACACTAAACCCTGCTCCTCTTACCCAAAGTGGAGGTTGATCCTTGTCTCCTTCTATTACTGAAACTTTTAAGAGTTCTAATTTTGTCTCATTTATCTGGTGAAGAATCAGGATGTAATCCTCCCACATTAATAGTTCTTCATCAATGCTTAGTTCAACTAGTTTGGAAACACTATCTTCATCACTAATAGAGTGATAAGACATTATTAATTGTTTCAAAACTTTATCAAACAACTCTATAAATTCCTCTTTCCCCTATTGAGTAGTGGGAATCCATCTGTTTGGGTCAAAAAAGTTTGACTTCATCTTTCAATACAACATGCAATGTAGACACGGGATCCTTAGTATCAAGAGGTCCAATTAAAAATTGATGATACAAGCAGTGATTTGTGCCACTTGGTCTTTCAACTCTTTTTTTATTCTTATCCTTATGCATTCTCTTAAAAATTGCAAAGATGGACATTTGTAAAGAATGTTGTTCTCCTTCTCTGGTCTGAACACCTAGATCAACCTGTTGGATCTAGTAGTCATCAGCAAACATTTTAGATTCCAATTTATCCAATAAGGGGACAAATATTTCTACTATCATATTTCCTTGTTCATCCATGGAGATATTGGATATCCTTCATGCTTTATTCCTTCTTCTCCCAAGAGATTGCAAGGCCTTTGTCAACATGCTCAAACTTTTCTCTAGACTCTCCACATAATTCTTCTCTCTTCTAAATTGTGTAGTTCAACCACACCAATATAGCTGCAGATGTATCTCTCTAAGGAGGAGTTAAGAATTTTGTATTGTGGGAATCATGAGCATCATCCTTGGGTTCTTCCTATCCAGGCTCTTGAGACCTTTTCTTCTTGTTGGAATCTTTCTTGATGCACTTCCTCCTTTGTACAAGGAAATTCCTCAACAAAATTATTTTCTTGATTAACCTCCTCCTCATGAGGCTACTCTTGTCTCTTTTCTTTAGCAATTTATTCTTCAACATTAATATTTTCAATATTCACCTCCACATGAACATTCATAGTATGCCCCTCCTCAGTGTGCACCTCTATGTTTGTTTCTTCAATATGAACTTCCCCCATGTGGATTTCATCCTATGCTTTTTCTTCTCGAGGAGTTTATTTTTCTATCTCTCCTTCCTTTAGTGTTGTATCAATAGGAATTTCCTCTTCACAAGGTGGCTCATCTTTTGGACAGGGAGGAATAGATGGTGGTGGTTGAGATGAGTAGGTGCTTTTTCCTTGGGTGATGGAGGTGGAGATGGACAAGGTGACCCATGAGGTAGAGTTGAGGAGTATGTTTGTTGAGATTTGTGTTGGGCTTCCCTCTCTCTGATAGCCTCTCCAATTCTTTTCTTGTGAACAATTCCACTTCCATCCTCAGGTTCCTCCTCATTTTCACTTGAAAAAACATTTACCGAGCTTCTTTTTTTCTTTTTCTTCTTGCTTCCTTAGCAGGTTCCCCTTTTTCCTTTTTCTTGGTTGGGGCAATGCTTGAAGATGGTTTTTCTTTTGTAGCAGACGACCTCCCCTCCTTGGTGGCTACTTCAGTTGTTGTAATGTCCCCATTTTTGCTCGTCTTAGTACCTCGTTGATTAGCCTATCCTTTTACCCTCGTAGGCTAATACTCATGGTTAGAGAGTCATGTTTGGTAGTTATCAAGTTGTTCTTTTTCTCCAGAGCTAGGTATTGTTCAATTTTTTCCTTTGTTGGTGTTTCGGGACTCAGTTATACACACTTACTATTTATAGTAAGTCACCTCGAGGTTGAAGTCCAATATTGCTATTTATGGAAAGGAACCTGGATGTGTTGTTAATACAGTATTCAACCTAGTTCAGATGACATGGAAAACATATCTTTATTAAGGGAGATATGATATTTTTAATTATTATTAAAGTTAATATTTAATAATAATTAATTATTTATTCAAAAAGTGCATTATAAAATTATATTATAACTTTATGTCAAAAGGGGGTCATTAAATGACTTAAAAGACATTAATAAAAAAGGGCACCCATTTCATGAGATATTATAAAGTGCATTAAAGGAAAATATTTAAATATATTTAAATGATGAGAAGCTTCTAGAGGTTGACCTAAGTCATGAAGATTCTATAAGTTATCAAAGCAAATGAAAAAGGATTCATTGGTGATTATTGATTTTTACATTTTGAAGAGTTTTCCATGGAGAAGAAGAAACCAAGGGATTCAGAAACTTCTGCCATTATCAGCTTTGGAGAGTGTAGTTGCTTTGAAGTTTGTGGTTCTTAAGGTTGTGAAATAACTGTTGTCAAATAAAGTTGCACCCTTGTTGAACCCGATGTTCAACACCTTAGTGTAACATGGGAAGACCTCTAAAGCTATGGGTCACTTGTAGACAGAGGTCAACCTCCAGAGAAGGCCAGCTTCCTTTGTGCTATCACCTAAAACTACTGATTTTGAAAGGAAAAAGGAGAAAGAGTGCATGAAAATAAAACTAAAAACTATGGTGATACACCAAAATGACAAGAACAATGAGACACTCAAGTTACACTTGAATATTGATGATGGATATGGGACTGCACGACAAGTTTCTGTAGATTATGCATAAGTATTTCACAAATAGGTTTGACATGCACACACTTTCAAGAAGGAAAAGCAGATTTTCACAAATTCAAAGGCTCATGTGCAATTAAGTAAACACATTTTTTAACCTACATAATACTACTTTTGCAAAGAAAGGCATGCTAACATGAGACAAAGCTATAAGGAAAAGAAATATTTCACAAAGTAGCTTGATCAATCACCTGAAAATGCACAATATTTTGCAAGAACCAGAAGGCAAATTGAACCATCAATGGTAACCAAGGTAAATTTTATATATCATGCTCCAAAAGGAGTTACAGAAGTTTGCTAATCTGAGAGAGGACTGCAAAAGTCACAGACTTTCAAAAAGCATCAAGAGAACTCTTTTACAAAGAGGAAAAAATGCCTTATATACAAAAAGATGTCGGCCCCTAGGGCTTACAAAAAATATTCGTCTTAAGAAAAATCTGCCCTTAGATCTTTTCAAATGAAGTTAATGTTGCATTCAAGTGTATCCTTGTTGTCCATGTCGGTGAAGAGTCGCTTCTAGGAATGGCCTCCTTGATCTTTTGCAACCGCAGCATTAACTTCTAGTCTTCGTGTCCACCTTCGAACCTCCCTGTCGAATTGTCTTGAATCCCCTGGAGCATTACCATTAATATCTATCGACCCTCGCCAATTGACATCCCAGCTGTCCCTGCAGTCTCTGCCCTTCTGTTTACCGATGACACCTCCTGGATATCGAACTGATCAATCGCTTTATTCTCAGAGCAGATCCACGTTGCTTATGGTTTGTTGATCTTCTTCACAGGGGGGAGTCAAATAGTCAAATGGCTCAGTGTGCATCCTTAGCTCCCTCTGATTGGTCGAACTCATGCCATGTCGATTCCCAGATGATCAAAGGTCGCCTCAAACTGAATCGCATGTCGGTGAGACACTTATCGTGTCTCCCTGATGCAATTATACTCTATAGCAGCATCGACATAGAATACAACCGTCGGTAAGAGTTCATATCGAGCTGCAGAAGTCAAGCCGATGCCAAAAATTGTTGCCCAGACTATCGCTATCGGCCAGAGGTCTCACCAAAGCCTATAACAGATCCATCACTATCGGAAAGACACCACCAAGTCGACAGGACTTCATAGCGAACTCCTCCATTCTCCCCGAGCTCACTTTATTTCGATAAGACCCTACATGGGTCGGCAAGATGTTACACCAGGGCATTTCATTTTAGTGAGATCTTTCGCATCGGTGAGACCTCATAGTGAGCACAAACCATTTTCCCCGGGCTCAAATATTTCTTTTGGTGAGACACTGGCAAGTCGGGAAGACCTCACGCCAAAGCCCCATCATTATACCACTGTGCTCCTCTGTTGCTGACACCCATGTGTCAGTGAGACCTCTTGCCGAAGGCACAACCCTTCACCAAGACCCTCTTTGGTCGGCAGGACCTCACCCCGATGACCACCATCTTACGCTGAAAGCATTCTATTTTGGTGAGACCCATTCTCGGTCAGGGAGACATCATAGCGAAGGCACAAGCTTTCACCGAGACCTCCATCCGTTGGTAGGACCTTACGGCGAAATCACCCTCCGTCGGCGTGACCACCGAACATCGGCAAGACATCACGCTGAACTCACAACCCTTCGGCGAGACATTCACTTCGTCGCCGAGACATCTCCCCGAGCTTAACATTATGCCAAGAGCTCCATTCTTTTGGCGAGACTTCGTTGATCGGCAAGACTTTATGCCAAAGGAAACCCCCTCTTCGGTGAGACTCTACATGGTCGCTGAGACCTCCTGCCGAAGGCAAACCATTTCCCCCGACGCCAACTTTGTGAGCTACTATCGGTGAGACATCCCAAGCAGAGAGATACATAAAGACTTATGGCGACCCAAATGTCCTTGCGACCGGTGTATTCAAACAAATAGAACGCACTGCTAGTCGGCAAGACAACAGGAGGGTCTTGCCGACTTTCTACTCTGATGAATTTTATGCCAAAACAGGCTGAGGCGAGGCTTTCCAATAGACTTCCCTGTTAGATAAGGACCTTCCCAATGAAATCTGAGCACCTGCACACTAGGCTCAACCCTTATGGGAGCCACATTTAATCCACGTGCCGAATTTAAAACATAATTTCCCCTGATTAAGCCCATAGGTGAAAATTGGGTAACAATAACTTTTGAAGGTTTCTTTTTGGATTGGATGCATCTAGTAGTCATTATTGAGCTTATTTGGTGAAAGATACATAAGTTTTTGCAAGGGTTTTGAAAAGATTATCAATCAGAAATCAAAGATTCATCATTTGTTGTGAGTATTGTTGACTAGAGACCATAGTTGGGTTGTACTTTTCAGCTGTTACAGGTCATACAATTCCATCTTGGAGGTGTCCTCTCTCTAGACCAAAACGCCTAGTTTATGTGCTACTTTTTTCTTTTTTTTGGGGCAGCTAGGAGGTTAGAATAAAGAGGCATCATTATTTGGGTGGAGAAATGCTTAAAGGCTAAAAAACAATCTCCAGTGGTTTATATCAGCTGCTATTATCATTTTAAGAATTTCAAATAAATTGAGTCTTTCATTTCGGGTATGACTTGTATTGAATTTGCAAAGTAATAGAATCAGAGATTTTTAATATATTAAATAGAGGATGTATTGAAACAATGCCAAGGTTATCATAATCAAAATTAAATCTCTTTAGCATTTATTTTTGGTATATTTTTCATTGCATTTGTATGCTTTACTATTGGAAATTCCTGGCATTATCTACATCAAAACGTCAAACAAGAATAAACCATTCAAAATATTCAAAACCAAGAAGAAACGGTCAGGAAATTTCATTATAAATAACTCTATAGTCGGGAGGGTTATTACAATGGTATCAGAGCAAGAATCCTGCCATCCTATTGGGGATTCATTATTGCATGTTAGTTTGGAGGATACCCAGAAGGTTGCATGTTGCCTTTTTGATTAGTTGTGAAATTGGGTTGTTACATGTCACATAGATATTACACAAAAAGAAGGTCAATACAACAAAAAGGAGTTGATAATAACTCAGCTGAATCTGAGATGGGCGAGAGAAGAGGTGAAAGCCCATCAAGAAATTTGAATACGCAGATGGAAAACTTCTTGACCACATTTGCCTAGCAGCAACAACAACAAGTGCTACAATACTTTTAGGACCGTATGATCACAACCATGGGTCAACTAAGATTGGATCGTGCTAGATCGAGTAGGTCAAGCAGTGGCCATAGTAGAAGTGATGTTGGTCACAAAAATTGGGATAGAGCAGCCACTAATTTCATTAGGACAACAAGCACAAGGTCCGATCGACCCTTACGTCCTACATTTGTGTCAAGACAACTTGAAGTGGAGGCCATTCCAGAGTTGGAGGAAGAAACAAATATCACTGTTGATGTTATGGTTTCCCACGATGAATATAGAACACTTCCACCTTATGTGAGGTAAGAAATTAATCTAAATCAATTTATGAACCAGCGGAAGGATAAAGCCAGAGCTAGGCTGGAGAGGCAAGAAAGGGGTCTCCAAAGGAAAACCGATCAAGGAACTCAACCCAAGGAATATAAGGAAGCATTGAATAAGGTTCCTTTACCAACCTTTGGTGGGAGTGGAAAAGTAAGTGATAGGTTATGGGTGCATAAAATTGACACGTTCCTATCTTTGAAACCTATGGAGGAAGGAAAGGCTATATAGTTTTCTACGATGCATCTAGAGGGTGTAGCATATAACTGGTGGCACCATGGGTTAGTTTCATAGGACCATGCCATGATACATTCATACGAGGATTTTTTCGATAGTCTGATTACTCACTTTGACAGGAAGGATGTTGAGGTCTATTACAAAGACTTGGCTTAGTTGCAACAGGTTGGACATGTTGAGGCCTATATCAATGAGTTCCAAAAAATAGCAGTCATGGTTCTTGATATGACTAAGAGGCGAGTCACTATGTTGTTTGTCAAGGGTTTGAGTGATAGATTTAGGGGTTTAGTGAAGGATCATAAGCCTAGAACTCTTCATGATTCTATCTAGTTGACACTAGATCTTGAACATTATCTCCTTCACCTTAGCACCAAAAGAAGAATTCCAAGGATAATATATGAAAACACAAGCTAGATGGGGGAAAACCAAATCAACCCAAGCCTATGCAATCCATGTTGTATTTTGAGAAAAGGGATGAGCTACATAGGAAGCAGTTGTGTTATTGGTGCAAGGAACCCTACAACAAAGAGTATGATTGTCCTTTGAGGCCTAAGGGCAAGGCCAACCATATGATGTGGGTTCATTATGAGGATTCTAATTTTGAAAATTCAGATCAGCAAGCTATCCCAGAGGATGATGAGGTTGGAGGAGCCTCTATAGAGCTTGGACCTTATGCTAAGTTGTCTCCTTTAGCATTATTTATTGATATACAGAAAGGGGCTTCATTCATGATCAGAGGAGTTGTGAATGGACAGCTTTGTATCGCTATGCTTGACACAAGGGCTACACATAATTTCATCAATGAGGGATTAGTCAACAGGTGTAGACTCTAGACAAAGGACCTCGTAGGATTCATGGTCAAGGTTGCAGATGGATTTACCCTTACTTGCACTAAGTGGATATGTAATCTCACTCTGTTTTTGAACGATTATGAGTTACCGGATGATTTTTTTGTGGTTATCATGGGTGAGATGGACATAGTGTTAGGCATGAAATGGCTCCAATATATTGGATAATTTACCCTCAACGTACCTAAAATGGAGATGAAGTTTAAAATGAATGGTAGATTTTATGTGTTGAGGGGAATTGCATATGAAATTTTTCCTTCTATCTCTCTCTACAGAGATAAGAGTAGAAGGAGAGAGAATGAGGTTGTGCAAGAGGAGGAGTGTGATTCTATGTAGGAGTTTGATTCTACTTGTTGTTCCAGTAGTTCAGAGATGGATGACTCAGATCAACAGGGAGTAGTTATGCAGATTGAGAATAATCCATTATTTGAGTTCAAGGTTGGATTGGTTTATGAAAATCCACTCTTTGAGTTTGACGTTGACCTCCCTCCTGATGCTTGTCAAGAGTTGAGAGATGATCGCAATGTTTGGGGTCCTCCTAGTGCATCAAGATTCCAAACAAGGCTCATAAAGGAGTTTTACAATGTGTAAACAATGAGGAGTGCCTACAGTTTTTCTTTTGATTCACCTTTACACGATTTGTATTCGATGCACAATTCTTGTACACATGGGATAGATAGTTTGTATAATGATTCTATTTGTGTGGTCGAGGGAAGAAAACTATTTCAGTGCTCAGGGTTGCTTCATCCTAAGGTCCATGCTCCTGAGGTACATGACACCAGGTATGATGTTGGTTACAATGATTTGTCAGTTGTTCTTATGCTAGTGCTTTAGGAGTCAGTTTTTGTTGTGAGGGACATTATTTAGCTCTTTCCTTGGGACCTAGGTGGAGTGGTGTTTCTTTGTAGTGAAGATTGCTTGGGGACAAGCAACTTTAGGGAGGGCAGACTATAATGTCCCATTTTTTTCTCATCTTAGTACCTCATTGATTAGCCTATCCTTTGACCCTCGTAGGCTAATACTCATGCTTAGAGGGTCTTGTTTGGCAGTTATCAGGTTGTTCTTCTTCTTTGAAGTGAGGTATTATTCAGGTTTGGCCTTTGTTGATGTTTTGGGACTCAGTTATACACACTTACTATTTATAGTAAGTCACCTTGAGGTTGAAGTCCAATATTGCTATTTATGGAAAGGCACATGAACGTGTTGTGGATATAGTATTCGACCTCCTAGTTCAGATGGCATGGAAAAAAGATGTTTATTAAGGGAGATATAATAATTTTAATTATTATTAAATTTAATCTTTAATAATAATTAATTATTTATTCAAAAAGTGCATTAGAAAGCTATATTATAACTTTATGCCAAAAGGGGTCCATTAAATGACTTAAAAGACATTAATAAAGCAGTTTTAAAAAGGGTTCCCATTTCATAAGATATTATAAAGTGCTTTAAAGGAAGGTATTAAAATATATTTAAATGATGAGAAGCTTCAAGAGGTCAACCTAAGTCATGAAGAGTATATAAGCTATCAAAGCAAATGAAAAAGGATTCATTCATGATTATTGATTTTTATGTTTTGAAGAGTTTTGTTTTGGAGAAGAAGAAACCAAGGTTTTTAGAAATTTCTTCCATTATCAGCTTTGGAGAGTGTAGCTACTTCAAAGTTCATGCGTCCTGAGGTCATGAAATAACTTCTAAAGGTTTCTTTTTGGATTGGCTGCATCCAATAGTCAATATTGAGCTTATTTGGTGAAAGATACAAAAGTTTTTGCAAGGGTTTTGAAAAGATTATCAATCAAAAATTAAAGATTCATCATTTTTTGTGAGTATTGTTGACTGAAGACCATAGTTGGTTCGTAATTTTCAGCTACCGTAGGTCGTACAGTCCCATCTTGGAGGCGTCCTCTCTCTAGGCCAAAACACCTAGTTTATGTGCTACTTTTTGCTTGTTTTTAGGGCAGTTGGCAGGTTAGAATAAAGAGGCATCATTATTTGGGTGGAGAAATTCTTAAAGGCTGAAGAAACAATCTCCAAGGGTTTATACTAGCTACTATTATCATTTCCAAAATTTTAAATAAATTGAGTATTTCATTTTGGGTATGATTTGTATTGAATTTTCAAAGTAATAGAATCATATTTTTAATATATTGAATAGAGGATGTATTGAAAAAATGCCAAGGTTATCATAATCATACTTAAATCTCTTTAGCATTTATTTCCAGTATATTTTATATTGCATGCGTATGCTTTACTATTGGAAATTCCTAGCATTATCAGAATCAAATCCTCAAACAAGCATAGACCATTCAAAATATTCAAAACCAAGAAGAAACAGTCGGGCAATTGCATTATAAATAACTCAGCAATTGGGATGGTTATTACAGTTGCACCTTCCCCCTTCTTCTTCTCAACACCCTTCGTAGATGTTGGAAAGTTTACCATGGGAAAAGGTTTCTTTAACCACTGAAGAGAGCAAGCCACAACATCCTATGCTCTTATTTTGATGTCATCATTTTCTTCTATTGAGCAATCTACATTAAAAATGGGTTGGTCATAAACTTTCTAACCTGAATAAGTAGGATCAAGGACATCCCCATTTTATTTTATTTTCTTTAGGAACATGGGTTTCAGTACAATGCCTTATCAAGAAGACTGACAGTAGATAGTAATCTTTCATCCAAACTTCATATTCTTCTTCACAATTTTCCCAGTGATCTTCAACTTTTGGCTTGTGGATGAAATAAGCACCCATTACCTAGCTAATATTTCCAATAGGATCAAATCTACTCCTAGCATCATTATATAGAGAAAAATTATACCTGGCCATTTCAACATTTTCACTCTTGGCATTTTGTGTGTTGGAACAAGAGTATACTCCCACCTTGATGGGGAAACCATATCCATGTTTATGCTTCCCAACAATAAGTTTTTGTATTTCTATTGCTTTTTTGCAAACCTCCAACAAAAGCATCTTGTTTGAAGGGTACCTAGGGAGTTTGTATAGAATTTTGTGGAATCCTGCCACCTTGACATAGGAAAAAGGTCTTGTACTAGATATACAAGTTCCCAATTCTTTTATTGCTTCCATTGCTTTATTATAAATTCTCTTAGAGAAGTCTCACTCTAGGCCTCAAATCACTGAGTAGATGAAATTATCATTAACAACATAGAAATTGTGATAGCTTGCCTCCAAATCTAGTTCAGGTTATTTTTGGTATATTGTTACTTCTCCAAGCTCAAAGGAACCAACCCTGTTAAGTCCTAGGAATGAAGCTTGTGAAGACAACGAATAGACTAAGTAGGAAGTCATGTAAAACTTATGAGTTGTGAGGACATTACTCAATCTCTCATGAATAGTATCACATAAGAAAAGACCAATCAATTTTCTTCTTGTTGGTAGAATTGATAATCTTTATGAATCTTACCATCCATGGGTAAAAATATCTTGCATGTTGATACCCAAACACCCAACTCAATAGCACAATCAAATCTTTTCCATCTTCTTTGTACTCACTTCTATGTTGCACCTTGGCTAATTTAGTAGCTACCTTTTTGGGATTTTCCAACAGACTGGTATTAATATAGTTCAAGTTCTCTATTGTACAATCATAAAAATATTTGATAGCTTTCTTCATGTCCACTACCTCAAACTCAAGATGGGTGGAAATTCTGAAAATCTTCTATATCATCTTTGGAGTTACATCAAACACAGTTTCTCCATTTTCCCCCAAGACCTCTCAAATATTATGGTTATAATAGCTAGCACAAGTTAAACTAACTCTAGGGACTGAATTGTCACTAGAAATGCAATAGCTTCTACCAATCTAGACCTTTCTAGAGCCCTTTCCATTGGAATCCTAACCCCATCACCACTAACCCTCTGCTTGAATTTATTCATGTTTACATGGCCTAAGTCAGTGTCTCCAATCTTAGCATACAAAGTGAACATCTTTGAAGGTGGATGATAGCCATTGTATTAATATTTTATTTCTTCTAAATATTTTGGAGGCATATCCCCTGCATGTACAAATTCCACATATTAACATTCACACACATTGGAGAAGAAAAACCCTACCAAACAAACCATGTTAGTCAATATGAATTTCTTATTTCAAAGTCATGACTTGTTTTGAAAAAGTTATAGAAATTTTTGGGGATTGGCCTTCAGGTTTACCCCTTACCTCATGTTGTCAACACTTGCAATTAAGAGTTAAATTTTCACCTTATTTATTTCTTCACGCATTTTTGATTGGGGATCCCTTCTACCTATTGTGTACTATGAAATTTCCCTAAGCAACATCTCTGACTAACGAAGTCCAAAAGGCCTATTCAGGGTCCGTGGTTCAAAATCCCTTATACCTCTTGCTTGTGTTTTTATTTAGGCTATGCCTAATCTTGCAAATTTTGAAGTATGTTTTGAGGGTCAGGGATCAGGGGTACCTCTTATGAGATGCTATGAAGCTTTGGAAATATTTTTCAAAGACACACTCATCAAATTCATCATTTTAAATAAAGGCAATTAACCTTAGTGTTTCAAACATTGGAGGTTGTAGTATCATCATACTGCCTACCTCAATAAGGAATCCCACAAAGGGTACATCTGACACCCTAAGTCCAAAAATGATTCTCAAAAAAATATTTTTTTCTAAGTGTTGGTGTACATCATCAGAGTTTGAAGATTGGGGATACCCCTTACCCTTTCACCTCTATAAGAAAGGTGGTAAGAAGTATTATTGACAGCTGAAACCCAAAAATTAGTAGTTCACTAAGTCATAGGAGTGATGCTTCAAAAGTCAAGGTTCATGTTTTAATCCTTTTTTATTTATCATTTCAATCAAGAACCTAAAATTCGTGACTTATAGGAAGAATCAAGGGTTGAGGGTTGAAGTTTCACTCTACATTATACATATTCTTTTGTGTAGTGGGTATGTGAAACTCCCAACACCTGAAGTGTGACACATTTAAAGTTTTCAAAAATGCTAAGGCATAGAGGAAGAAAACCTCGGTAAGCCCGAGGCTCAATATCCGATGATGACATCACAAATTCCTTCAAATGTCATGTCAGAAAAGAAATTGATCTAACGGGGTGACAATGGCCAAAACAACAAGAACAAAAAAGGAAAAGATACACATGACAAAACGAACATGAGAAAACCCAAAGCTAGATTGAAAAATGAAAGCAAACAAAAATAACAAAACCCAAACAAAGTCTCAAACACCTAACAAGGAAGCCACTTCAAATAATCAAAAGAAAGTCAAGAATCTCAACTAACTTGTAACAATGTGCAAAAAATGGAGAGGGCGACCACAAGTAGCAACCACCACGCATGAAAACACACAAATGAACACACCAACATGCCCTCAATCACGCATGAACACACAACCACCTAGGAAAATAGTATCAAGGAAAAAACATAAACCAACAAGTCACAAATGCAAAGGGAGTAATATGGATTCTTAGTGGTAATAATACCGATGATGAGGAAGAGTCGAACTAGGTTTTGAGAGCTCAAATGCATGATAAATTTCAAGGTGAATGGAAAAATGAGCAGCAAAAAGCTTTTAACAATCACTCCAATGGCCTTCCCAGTTTACATTAAATGATGTATTAAATTTGAGTGTTAGTGCATTTAAATTTCGTGCCATTGTGTGTGAGCGAAAGGACATGACAAGACATGCACGTAAAATGAGGCACCACCATCAAGGGTCAAGGGGAAGTACGTGAAAAGGTAGAACACCGACCCATGAAGCCCAACGAAATGGAAAACAAGTAGGGACAACCAAAGGAAAGGATCAGGTTTCAAAACCAACAAGGAAGGTATCCCCTTCCTCATAATCCTGAAATCCTAAAGCCTAAAAAGACAAAAGAAAAACAAAGAAAGGAGAAGGAAAAGAAAGAAAGAAAATTAAGATACACAAAACAAAAAAGGCGAGGGGGGATCTCCATTTTATCAATGTACGAAGGCACAACAATAACCTCTTTGAATTTTTTTCAAATTGACACCATTTGACCTCACCAAGAATGAATGCATTATTAAAAAAGCATTAGTTGAGAACAATGTAAATGTGCCAAAAAGGATATTTTGCATTACATGTCTGATGAGGCCAAATCAGTGATGCAAAAATGTTTGAGTGGGTGAGTGAATGCTATGGGAGTTTGGTGCAGGAGCACCAAGGACAGCTAGGACCACTAGGTGGTCAAGTGATGAATTTTTTTCTTTGTAATTATGAGTGTGACGTAATAAGGTCTCAAAAGATCATTAGGAAGTTTTTTGAGTCATGTTAGGTTGATAGGTTGCCATGTCTTGGCAAATGTTGTCAGTGTGATGTAATGAAGCCTTCAATGGCATAAACATGAAAATACCTATAAGGCGGAAATGTAAAGGTAAAAGAAGTGTGATGAGGCCATCATAAGGCCATTATAATAGGTTGAAAGTCAATTTTGCATCCATTTGGGTTAAAGTGTCAAAAAGTGAAAAAATTGCAAAAACAAATAAAATGCAAAGTTGCACTAAAAAGGGAGTTGAAAGGTCAAGTTGGTAAAGGGAAGTTGTAAGGTGGTTTTAGGTGTTTTTAGAGGTTGTATTTCCTTTAAAAATTCCATGTAAACATTGGAGGGGGACTGGCATGACTCCATTTTGAAATTTTGAATGAAATCTTTGTTGTTTCCATGTTTTTCCCTATTTTTTTGAACTTTGTTGGCAATAAACAGTTCGTACAGTGAATCTTGTGGCATGAAATGAATTGGGAATGATAGTGGAGTGATTCCACTGTGATTTCCATCATATTGGAGGCTTAAACATTTAGTTTTGTGGGTTTTAGAGAAGATTTTCAAAGACTGCCTATGTAACTCAGAAATTAAGGGTTTGCGAGTACAAAGAATGCAAGCTTGATCCGTTCCACCTTTTGTAGGTACTGTAACTTAGTGGAATGGATCATAATAGGTAGGGTTAAATGTTTTTGGGTATATTTTTTGTCGGTGTGTTCATTTGAGTGAGTAGGAGTGATGCCTAGGGCTAGAAAAGTCAATTTTCCTTGTGAATTTGAAGGCTAGATGATAGGGTTTGTCAAAATGATGAAGAACTTGTTGATCTAATGAAATTTTAAGTTTGTGCAGGGTATTTTGAAGGTTTTTGATGCTTTTTGGGGGTTTGGAAAGGCTTGGGCATATGAATTTCAATAAACCCTTGGGTTTTAGCATGTAAAAGGAGGGTTTGCTGAAACAACACTTTAGAATGTTTGTGTCTAGGAACTAACCATGGATTTTGTTGTTTTAGAACATATCAAATGACTTTCCATTGGTTTGGAGTGAAAACAGAGTTTTTAAGAGGGACCTCCTTTGTAAATTAAGGCTAATTGACTAGCCTTGGAGTAGGGCAGGTTATTGGTTCTTGGTGTTGGGCCAAAGAAGCCCCATGGAAACTTTTGATATGTTGTTTGGGAGTTTGTAGTGAACCTTTGTGGAGTTTGACAGGCCATTGTATGGCCTTCTCTAAAATATATCTTTATTGCTTGAATTTTAGGGCTACAAGCCTAAAGTGGGTGATTGAGTCAAGTTGAGGGATTTATACATTGCAAGAAGTTGTTTCCTGATTGTGTTTGGTCATTTTGAATTGAGAAGAGATCTTGGACTACGTTGTCTGCATCAAAGTCCTTGCTATGTTCTCCTAATCTCTCAATCCTTCCAGACTACATTATTTTGGGGAGATCTCTTAAGATCCTTCAGAGAAAAATTTCCAAACTATGATTGCGTAGTTCTCAAAGAATGTAGAATCTATGAGTTTTCCATCTAGACCTACAAGTGGATATTGGGTTCCCTCCAAAATAGCCTCTTGTTTTTCATGAAAATGACACCATATAATTGCATCAATAGCAAATTAATTCTTGAAAAAACATCAAATAAGAGTAGTGTAGATGTGCCAACTTGCATATTTCATAAGGAAGCTAAGGTAGTGGAACAACTTCCTACACTAATATTGAGAGGAGGTTTATGCAAAAAAAAGATCTAAATAACTACAGAAAATTAAATAGAAATAAACATAAAAATAATTCATACCACAACACAATGATTTACATGGGGTAAACCCTTTTGGTAGAAAAAACCCACACTCTAAAAATCTGCCCAATAGATTATTCAAAAAACCAACAAGATTATATTATACTTGTGAAGCAATATTTCTCACAGGAGTATCACCAACCATAGATCCAAAGGCAATTCAACAATCATAAGACTCTTACACACAACCTCCATCTCATGCACCTAATATATAAAAGATATACTACATCAAATTGTCAAACAAAAATACAAAACCATGAACTAAAACCACCTAAAAAGTGGCTCACATCCTTATCTCCAATAATAGATGCCTATGATGTGTCAAAACACATGTGTCACCATGTGTAACTCCCTCTTTACAAATCATTTTTGTGTCCAACACGTTTTTACATCTCCCATTTCAAGAGACTTAACTTTCGGAGGCCATAACTTTTGATCTAGGTGGGTAAGTGCACAAAGTTGTGACACAAAAAGGGGGTCTTAAGATGCCACTTTTTTTTTAAATCAGAAAATTCTAATATTCAATGAGAAAATGAAGATACTTATGCTCAAAATTTGAAGATGCAACAAGAAAAAGAGTTGTAGTGCTCCAAATCTACTTTCTAGACTACTTTTTTTTTTAAATAGTGAAGATTAAGGGTTTGAAAAAGGGAATCACACAAAGTGGTCCTGTTTTTATCAAAAAACATAACACAGCGTTTGTTGTGCTCCCCCTAAAATGTTAAAAAATAAATAAATTTTAAAAATCTTTTCAATGAGAAATTAGCTAACACCATGTACTTTATGCCAGTTTTTTCAGCTAATTTTTTAATGAATATATTATTTTTACTAATTTTTGAAGTGGACACATCCTGAGAAATAGAAATTTGAGTGTGCTCCCCCCTATTTTAAAAAAAAAACTAATTGAAAATCAATTTATTTTTTTCAATACGTGTAGAATGGAGTCTAGTTTCTATAAATGTAAATTGTTTCAAAATTTGATGAACAAGTAAAAAGCTATACCCAAACTAGCACATGTTGGTTTTTGACCAAAAAAAAGACACTAACAAAAGAAGTTAAAGATGAAAACCTTAACATAATAAAAACATGAAAAAATCATATGATTAGATAGCTAAGAGAGAGCTTAATGCCATCATGCTATTTTTATAAATTTGCATTGAAACACGTGCAAACTTGATGGAGAGCATGACCAAAAATGTGTGAATTCTTTTTACCTTTTCAAAAAAGCATGTCTTTGGCATGAAATGGTTGTCCAACCCTTTGGGTTGGGTGCCCAAGGAAAAGCCAACCCAAAGGGTTGGTATTTCTCAATGCAAGCCATTTGGCACTTGCCAAATGAAAATGCATCATTTGACGAGTTCCAAATGTAAATGCATTTTCTAGAATGCTAGAGCCAACTTATCTTTATCTTTCTCTCTCTCCCTCACTTTGATAAGGCTTAGAGTTTAGGGTTTATGATTTATTATGTATAGTCAAGGTTTTACCTTTCACTCCCCCTCTGCTTCCTTCCCTCTCTATCAATACTTCCCCCTCTTCTCTCTCTCCCCTCTCTAGGTCTCTCCCACCCTCTCTCCCTATCTACCTTTCCTTCCCTCCTTAACCCCATCTCTATCCTTGCCTCCCTACCTCTCTTCTTCTATATCCCTTTATTATTGTTTCTCACCCTCTCTCTCCATTCTCTCGATCACTACCTGTCCCTTCCACCCTTTGTCTCTCCCCATCCCCAAGTATCTCCCTCCTTCCCTCTTTACCTCTCTACCTCTCCCTCATTGTCTCATTACCCACCTCTCTCCCCTCTCTATCTCTCTCACCGCTATCTCTCCTCCTATGTATATCTCCCCTCTCTCCCTAGGTTGTGGGTCTCTCACCTCTATATCTCTCCCCTCTCTATTTATTTCCCTCCCCCTCCACCTCTCTCCCTCCCTCCTTATCCATCTTTCCTTCTTTGTGAACTCTCTCATTTTCTTCTCTCTCCCCCTCACCTCTCTACCTCTCTCCTCTCTAGGTCTCTCAATCATTCAATGTCTTCCTCTCCATCCCTCCTTATCCATGTCTTTCTCTTCATTCTTTCCTCTCTCCCTCTCCTCTCTAGGTCATCACCTCTCTATCTCCTCCTTCCCTATGTCTCTCACTCCCTCCATGACCACCTCTCCCTCCATCCCTTGTTACTCCTCTACTGATACTTCCATTTCTCTCTCCCTCTCTTCTCTCTCACCTCTCTCTCCCCTCACCTCTCTACCTCTCCCCTCTATAGGTCTCTCAATCACTCCTTGTCTACCTCTCCATCCCTCCTTAGCCATATCTTTATCTTTTTTCTTCTCTCTCCTCTTCTCTCTCCCTCCCCTCTCTAGGTCATCACCTCTTTTTCTCCTCCTTCCCTATGTCTCTCACTCCCTCCATGTCTACCTCTCCCTCCATCCCTTGTTACTCCTCTATCAATACTTACCTTTATCCCTCCCTCTCTTCTTTATCTCCCCTCTCTAGGTCTTTCACACCCTCTCTCCCTCTCTACCTTCCCTCCCTACCTCTATCTTCTTCTCTCTTCTTCTATTATTGTTTCTTTCCCATCTCTCTCCTTTCTCTCGATCACTACCTCTCCCTCCCACCCTCTCTCTCCCTACCTCCAAGTCTCTCCCTCCTTCCCTTTTTACCTCTCTACCTCTCCCTCCTCTCATTACCCACCTCTCTCCCCTCTCTATCTCCATCACCCATATCTCTCCCCTATGTATCTCACTCCTCTCCCCCTAGGTTGTAGGTCTCTCACCTCTATATCTATCCCCTCTCTAGTTATTTATCTCACTCTCCACCTCTCTCCCTCCCTCCTTACCCCTCTTTCCCTCTTCTCTCTCCCCCTCACCTCTCTACCTCTCCCCTCTAAAGGTCTCTTAGTCACTCCTTGTCTACCTCTCCATCCCTCCTTAGCCATCTATTTTTCTTTGTTATTCTCTCTCCCCTCTTATCTCCCCCTCCCCTATATAGGTCATAACCTCTCTATCTCCTCCTTCCCTAGGTCTCTCACCCCCTCCATGTCTACCTCTCCCTCCATCCCTAATTACTCCTCTACCAATATTTCCCTTTCTCTCTCCCTCTCTTCTCTCTCACCCCTCTCTCCTCGGGTTGTAGGTCTCTCACCTCTATATCTCTCCCATCTCTAGTTATTTCCCTCCCTCTCCACCTCTCTCCCTCCCTCCCTACCACTCTTTCCCTCTTTATAAACTTCACTCTCATTTTATCCTCTCCCCCTCACCTATCTACCTCTCCCCTCCCTAGGTCTCTCAGTCACTCCTTGTCTACCTCTCCATCCCTCCTTAGCCATCTCTTTCTCTTTGTTCTTCTCTCTCTCCTCTTCTCTCTCCATCCCCTCTCTAGGTCATCACCTCTTTATCTACTCCTTCCCTAGGTCTCTCACTCCCTACATGTCTACCTCTTCGTCCATCCATTGTTACTCCTCTACTGATAATTCCATTTTTCTCTCCCTCTCTACCTTGCCTTCCCTCCTTACACCTATCTCTATCATTGCTTCACTACCTCTCTCTTCTTCTCTCTATCTATTATTTTTTCTCACCTATCTATCTCCATTCTCTTGATCACTACCTTTCCCTCCCACCCTCTCTCTCTTCCCATCTCTAGGTATCTCCCTCCTTCCCTCTTTACCTCTCTACATATCCCTCCTTGTCTCATTACCCACCTCTCTCCCTCCTCTATCTCTCTCACCTCTATCTCTACCCCTATGTCTCTCACCCCTCTCTCCCTAGGTTGTAGGGTTGAGGGATAGTGTTTAGAGTTGATGGTATAAGGATAAGTGCATATGGTACAGGGATTAGGGTTAAGGATACTAGGTATAGGGCCGATGGTATTGGGTTTATTGTTCAAGGTATAAGGTATCTATTTAGGGTTGATGATTTAGGGTATATGATTTAGGTTATAAGGTTGAGTGTATAAGGTTTAAGTATAGGATTGAGGGTTGAGGGATAGTGTTCAGGGATGAGGGTACATGGTTAAGAGTATAGGGTATAGGGCTTAGGGTTGAGGATATTGGGTAAATTTTTGTGCAAATAAAATGGAGTTCCGAAGAAGTAGCTTGGTGGAGTGTTATAGCAATCAAACTAATTATTAAGGTGCATGGTTTAATGGTTTTTGGCTAATAGATTGGGCACCTTGAACTTTCACCCTTGACTCTTAGCCATAAAGGTGAAATTGTTACCAATAGCTTGAGTTAACCACTTTCTATGGGA
This sequence comes from Sequoia sempervirens, assembly GCA_007258455.2. Taxonomy (NCBI): domain Eukaryota; kingdom Viridiplantae; phylum Streptophyta; class Pinopsida; order Cupressales; family Cupressaceae; genus Sequoia; species Sequoia sempervirens. Next base: position 91,627 of record VDFB02284288.1, on the reverse strand, counting down.
AATGGCCACTTTAAATTTTATAGAGGTACAACTCCCTCTTAGATATTGAATGTAATTCAAAGAAAACTTTTAAAATAAATAAACTATAAAATTTTAACCTGAAATCAATAAAGGAAAATAACCCAATACCAAAAAAAATATTAATATTAGATGCAATAAGAACTGAAATATTACCAACACTAGCACAAAGACTAGTGTTCATCGTGCAACATACCAGTAACCATATTCCAACTCAATATAACCTAAAAGTGGAACCAATTATAGAAATAAAATAGAAATACTCTCACATAGGAAATATAATTGAATAAGAATAACTCAAACACACAAATTCAAGATATTCTAACTATCTCCATAAAACCAAATGTGCACAAAAAATTAGAGGTTTCAATCTTGTCTCCAATATTGAAATTGAGAATATTAAGTAACCAAAAATTTCAAGATAGTTTCTTTGTATTAATTACAAGCATATATAAGCGGGTAAGTGACCACTTCTTTAAAGATAACTACTCAAAATAAAGTCTCTTCGAATGACTAAAAAATAGAAAGGAAATTGAAAAGTCATGATGACGGTGCTTCGTTAACTGGTTCATCAATCAATTGGGTTGATGATGTGGCAATCTTCTTTTGGAAGGCTTAGAATTTTTTTAGGATAGGTGGCATCTCCTTATGATAAGAAATGGTGACATTTCCAACCCAGACCTTCCATACTATTTTTGTCTCATCCTGCTTTGAGCCTCTTCTCATAGGTAACAACTCACTTGATGGATTGAAATAAGACTAAATCGACAACACTAGATTTCTTGAGGCTTTCAGTATTGAAAGGTTGATTATTTGTGACATCATCGATCAACTTCTTTAAGTTCTCTTTCAAAATTTGTGCATCTTCATCACCACTTCCTTCTTTTCCCAAAAACTGTAAACCGAGTGTGGAAATATTCCTATAGATTTCCTTATTAATTGTGTTACACTCTGTTAGTATCTTTCCAAAATATTGTAAACTTTTCTTGGCTACACAAAGTTTCTATTCTACACTCTTTTTCCATTTCATACAACAGTATCAACAACATGTGTAAGGATCTATTCATTAACCAATTTCTCAGGTCTGAGGTTTATCATTCCCCCAAGTTCACCTAAAGTGTCATTCCACGTTGTGTCTTCATTTTTAGCTGAGGTGATGTCCTTTTCTATTTCCATTTTTAGAAGGTATGCATTTTAATGCACCCTTTGCATATTTGAGATGAACTAACTTCCTTTATCCAATATATTCTTAGTCCATTAATCTATAGCTTCCCCAAATATCTTATAGTTGTGTATCCTGATTACCACCTCTTTTTCAATTACTAATGTTGGATCAAATGTAGCTTCAACTTGGGTGACAGGTTGAGGATTAATATCAAAGAAAAAAATTGGACATTTAATCAAAATTTTGAATTAACTTTTCAATTCATCATTTCTCCTTTTATCTTGAGTAGTTTGTTCAACCAACCTGGTTGTTGTAACCTAAAAATTATGTACATCTCCATCCCTTGTAGATGGTCCTAAGTTTACCCTGGTGACATTGAAATAACTAATCATTGCTTGGGTAACTTCTTTTTGCACTAATGGGTGAGCGACTTCCACAAAAATATTTCCTATGCTATCATCCTCTACTTCAGCCTATATGTAGTTTTTCGTTTCTTAGGCTTAGGAGTCTTGTGAATCAGTTGACCAACAAGATATTTTTTTACAAGACTCACCTAAACCATCTTCCTTTCCCTTGATAATGTTCGTTCCTACCAAGAGGAAGTAGGAGTGGCAATTGATTTGGAACTAGTGGAACCAAATAGAGTCCTTCTCAATGGAGGGGTGATATAATGTTCATCTTCCTAAGAGGAAGATGGAGTAGAACCTAAACTAGGATACTCATGTGCCTTATAAAAAAAGGAGACCTATGAGAAGAAGAATATGAACTTGCATGGTATGGAGAAATAGAGATATCGATTGCTTCTTCATCAACTTGAGTTGCTTCTTTATCTTCATCTTGTTGAGAAAGCTCAGGGGCATCTTCTCCACATGTTTTCTCTGGTAAATTACCCTTCGAAGGTTCATCATCCCCACCACCTTGAATTTCTAATGGCACCTTTTGTGAGGTAGAAGATGATGTTCCTAAGGATATAGGAGGCTAACTACTCTCTCTTTGAGGACAAGTGCTTTGTGACCTGGTACGAGGGTGTTTCTTTTCCACCTTCTTCTTAGCAACCCATTCTTCAGTTCTCTTTAGGAAAACTACAGAATTTTCCTCTATGGTCTCTATCTTTTTGATACTCCAATCCATAGTTACAATTGGCTGGATAGAAATATGTTTGATAAAAATGGGATCCACCAAATCTTATTCATCATCTTCAATATCCTGGGTATCCTAGTTTAGATTGAACAATCTTATATTCCTCAAAGACAACCTCATCCAACATCTTCTCCTTACTTCATACTCATTAGCACAATCAGCCCAATAATCTTCTAGGTTTGGAATATAATGTGTAGTGTCAAAAAATGTACTTTGCATTTTCACACTATGTTTTCATGCCCTTAATTAATTGGACTTAATTAAGCCTTTAATTGGCCCAATTATGCATTCACAAGTCTAATTAGTTTTGGTTTTTGAAAGGGAAACTCACATTTAATCAATTTCTACACTTAATTACACATCTTGGAAAATGTGTGTCCTAGGACCCATTTTTCCAAGGGCGAATGGGTCCCCCTTAAGTCTTGAAACCCATTTTTTAATATGTTTTTGGAAGCATTTTAATGATCTAAATTCAAGTTGTAAAGGTCGTATTGTGGTGTTTAATTGTCAGGTAATTAAGGAAACACCTATAAATACAAGGTCTTTTTTATCAATTCAAATCTAACAATTAGAACACTTTATGCAAGCATTACAAGAGTAAAGATTATTTTCAATGGTATTGGAGAGAAAATTTATCAGTCATTTATTGCAGCATTTAAGATCCTATCATGATGTCAAGATTTATGTGTGTTCATGCATTTTTTTGGAGCTAACATTGTGATGTAGGTTTGAAGTTTCAAGCAGGCATTCAAGCATCAGGATCCATCATCAATCAAGTCATTTCATGCAAGCTCCAAACCTTAGAGAGATGTGTTATACTTTTTTCCTCTAAGGGAATCTATATTTGAGGGTCTGGTGAGGTGTAACAAGCTTTGTTCATTCATCAATTATTTCATTTTATCATTATTTCATTATCAAGGTTCAATTACCAAACTAGGGTTTGACCAAGGTAAACCCATATCCACCAAAAATAAACATTTTTATCCTCTCTTTGTGTGTATAGGTTTATAGGTGAAGAAAGATTGAAATTGGATTAAAAGTGCAATTTTGCAAAGTTGTCAAAGTTGTCATCAAAGTTGTCAAGACATAGAAACTAGCCTATAGGTTTTATTTTTAGATTTTCGATAGTCAAACTTGGTGGAACTAGAAGCTTAGATCTAGGATCCAAGGATTTCAGAAAGAATTTTTAGATCCCTGTATAGAAACCCATTTTCCCCTGGGTGAATATGTCCTTCAGTAGAGCATAAAACCCACTTTTGGAGCTAGGTAAAAACCATCCTAACCTTCTTAGATCCGTTGGTTAATGGTTGTTTCTGATGGTGTTATCATAATAATTTGTGTTCCAAGTGTTAGATCTCATAGGTTTGATGGCTAAAGCACTTTTATTCTTCTCCCAAAAATATTGTTTAGTCATTTTTGTCATAAGGAAGTCAAGGCAGCATAATGTTCAAACCTAGGGTTGACTCACCTTGAGGGTTGTAATTCAATTCTAATCATTTGTGGCACTATTCCTCTTCCTAATGAACATGGAAAAGGTGGATTTGTGATTAGGTGGACACCCCCTTTTTCTTTTTTCATAGGTCCCCCATCTTGCACCCCATTTTTAGGTCTCCTATCTACCCCCCTTTTCCTTCATTTCATTTTGGTGAACTTGAGCTTGTACATCTTAAATTCTAATTTGGAGGCATTAAAAACCATAGATCTAGATTTGTATTAGTGTGTTTTGTATTATTGTTCTTTGCATTACATTTAGGGTTTAATTTTGTATGTTTACATCATTTAAATTCATAAAAATTAGAAATTTTACATTAATTTTGTATACATCTTGCATTGTAGTTACATCAAGAGTGTCTTTCAGTCATTTAGATTCAAATTTTAGTTCAAAATTGCATTCCAAAATTTTTAACTTTGTTCACTATTTTTCACTAGTTGCACTTGCATTAAGACACCTAAAACTAGAAAAAATTGACACTGAATTCACAGTCTGTAACCTAAAACAAAGAAATCAAACATCAAATCAGAAACACAAACTTAAATTTTTCCAACCCCTATAAAAAGACTTATTCATCCTTGGGAAAACCTATCCTTGTACAGGTGCTTTTTCAAATTTTTGGGCATCATTTTTTTGTATTTGCTTCATTTCATTATGTTGTTAGATCTATGTTTTAGTTTCAGAAAACAAAACAAATTGTACTTTCTTGCATTAAGTTCAATTGGTCAAATTAAGTGCATTGATTGAAATAAAAATTGGCATTAAAAAGACATCATTTTTAGGTTTTTGCATAGCATAATCAATAAATTATCATGTTCCAAATCTGAAAATGGAAAAATATTTTCACACACTTGCATTGTGATTCCCACTTTTGGGTGTTTACTACATTTGTCTAGTGCCTTTTCTCTATTTTGAGTGCACTTTTAGTTTGGCGAAACTTGTATGAGCTTCACAACCTGGTGTCCTATTTCCAATAATTTAGTGAGACGTAGTTCCAAATTCATGACATCTTGTGCATCGTGGATCTTGAGTTTTCTAACTCTTTTACTCATAGTGTTGACACTAGTCAACCCATTATGGACCATAGCTTTGATACCACATTTCCCATGACTACTTTACCAGAAACCAATGTAACTGATGTTGACACAATGGTTACTAATGTCCCTCAAGAGAATCTAAAACAAAGGGATGAAGCCTTAGAAAAACTTCAAAACTTTGTGAGTGTTGAATACATTGTTGGCACTGTGGTTCCTATCATAGATAACATGAGGAAAATGCTCGATAATGAACAAGGAATAGAAATTGTGTGTAGTCTATCCCATATAATTGATAATCAGGTTCCTACAATGGATATTTGTGCTCAAGTTTTGGGGTACACTCAAAGTCAAGGTGGAAATCAAATTCCTCATTCTACAACTATGGCCTCTATTCCTACATACACTCATCCAACTGTTACTACAACAAGGCAACCAACTAGCAATGTCAATCCCACTTTAAGTATTTCCACTAGGAATCCTTTTAGCTTTGTGAATTCAAATCTCATATCTCCTAACCCATCACCTCTCACAAACTTGCAATTCACTTGTCCTCCCAATACATAAACACCTCCACCTCATTCACCTCCATCTCAAAACACAACCAATGATTTTTTCCTTAACCAAATTTTGCAAAATGTTTCATCCCTCCAACAAAAAATTTCCACATTAAACCAAAATCAAAATTTCCAACCTTCACAATATGTCAAAAGAAACCCATTATCCTTGCAGATATTGAGATCACAAATGCCACAAGGTATAGAAATTCCTAGATTTGAGAAATATGGTGGTAAAGGAGATCCTATAAACCATGTTTTGGCATACATAGCCTTATGTAGAGACATACAACCTTGGAGTGGTTTTTCTCTTTACCGAATAATTCAGTTAGTTCATTCAATGAACTTTTTGATGCCTTCCTCAACCATTTCCAAGTGCACATTGGTCCCAAGATGACCTTAGTTGATTTAATGAAGTGTAAACAAAAGGATGATGAAAATATCACTGATTTTAAGCATGATACCAATTTCTTTACTCACAAATCAATATTAATATTCTCAATATCAATCCAAAGAATGTTCATTGTAAATTTATCAAATAAAATACAAGAAAAGATTGGGATGATGAAATTTCCCTCCTTCACACATTTTTTCATGAACCTTCATGACTATCATAATTCAGTTAGTCATTGTGAAGCAAAAAATCCCTCTAATCACCTTGAGAAATCTAAGCTCATGCCCCATAACAATTTCCAAACATTCAAGAAACAAAATAAGAGATTTTTACAGATAAACCCACCTCAAACAAGTCAATATGTTGAGTCTCAAGTGGCTGCCATAAAAACAACTCCATATCAATTCAAAGAACACAATAGATAATTTACCCCATTGCCTGATACTCTCCATTCCATCATGTTACAACTTTTGGTTAAGAACCTAATTACCTTACCTCTTGTCAAAACCATTGATCCTACAAAGAAATTACCTCCAAACTATAATGCTAATTCCTTTTTAAATTATCACCGATAAAATGGACATGATACGAAACGTTATAAGTGTCTTAAACACATAGTGCAAGACCTCATTGATTCTAATCACATCTAGATTGGTGGTTTTAATGATCAAGGAAATAATTTTATTGCCCCACTCAACCAAAATTTTCAAATCTTTACCAATCCCATGCCAAATCATAACATCTCTTTTGTGAAAAATAGTGATACTAAGAATGATGTGATGAATGTTGACATGAATGATGATAACATAAGTGATAATGAGGATGATTCTATAGATACTATGGTTAACCTTATTGATGTTCAACCTCATAAGGGCCAAACAAACTTGTTTATGAAAATTGCTTTCTCACAAAATGACATAATCAAACATGAGTTGATGGTCCTCTTTACATCGTTGGAAGAATCAATAATAAGCTTACAAATGGGATATTAATTGATCCCGTGTGTGTAGAGAATGTGATCACTAAGGAATTTTTATTTGTGCATGAACTTTATCAAGATTATTATGAACAACCAAAAGCATGGATCAAAACACATAATGGTTTTGTTTTCTCTCTGATAGGTTTGATCACTCTCCCATTAAAAGTTGGACCAAAATAATTGAATGTCTCATTCTCCATTATCCCATCGATGGACCAATTCTATGTGAAGCTTGGTTATCCATGGCTACGCTCCATGGATTTCATCCCATCAGTAGTGCATAAATGCTTAAAATTTCCATTTGGCAATGGCATCTTTATTGTGCATCATAGTGGCTTTAATCTTGTGTCTTCCTGTGGGAATTTCTCATTAGATTTATTTTGGCCCAGACCTATGGAACCTATTAAGCCTCATGAGGACTTATTTTTCAAACCTTACCAAAAATTCAAGAAAAAATACATAGCGAAATTATCCCTTAGAAACATGCCTCAGCCCATGATTGAGTCTCCTATAATTGATGAAGTCATGATTGAACCAAAATCCCTTCCAAGTAACCAAGATAAATCTATAAAAAATCCTTTTCCTATTTCCTATAAGAGACCAAGAGATAACTATACCATTCTTGTTGTGCCTCCTAAGATCAAACAAGTTTATAAACCTAAAAATAAAGTGGTTGAACAACCTTCCATGGTCCCTTTCGTTCCTCCCTTGCGAGAAGAAAAGAATCCAATGGTTGATAAAACCTGATCCTAAAACTTCACAACTTGAAAATCATGTAAGAAGAAACCAAAAGTTAAGAATAAAATAGAAAACCAATATCAAACACCAACTCAAGCAATACATGATGATTCTCCACCTTTTCCACAACAACATGAAACTTCAATAGACATCATCATTAGTTCTCATGTTATGATTAACTTGGATGATGATGATGAGATTGCTAAGATTGATGAGGAGGTGCATAATGAGCTGAATTTATTGTTTTCCTCTTCCATAGGCTTAGATGATAACAACCATGATGGTCCTCCTATAAAGAGTGACTCACCACGTGTTGAAGCTAGTGATGCTCCTAGTACAACTCTTATTTTTGTCCCTTTGGCTAGTTTTTTTCCTTCTACCTATGATGAACAAGATTGGGATGCAGATAACCTGCTATAGGTTGACTCGTATGTGCCATACTAGTCTTGCTTTTTCTTATTTTTATGTTTTGTGTGTTTTCATTTGTGTAATTTGATCCATTGTATTGTGCTACTTGGCATGAATTTATATGTTTGTGAGCCTACTTTGGATTACCCTTGTCACTTCATTGGTGCAAGGATACAAAGGAAGCAAATTTATTGTGACATTCTTCTATATGTCATCAACCATTACCTTTTCACTTGTCTTTTGTTTTCCTTTCAAGTATGATGCAAGGTGTTGAGACATTTAGGTCTCTTCCATGTTGACCCAAAATTTTCCCTTTGTTTTTAACTCTCTATGTGTCATTCTTCCTCTATGCTCATTGTTCTATGAGTTATTTTGGGAATGATGATAGTTGTAAGCTCAATTACATCACTGTAGCAAAGACATAACGTTGACCCTAAATCCATGGATCACTTATGTGTTATCTTAGGAGTGCATATGGGGGGAAACATCCTTTCATGATGTAGCTCTATTCAAAAACATATGTTTTTCATAGGGCTTTCTAAATAAAGCTCTCGTGTATTTTCATTTATCATTGTGCTACTTTAAATTAATTGCTCAGAACATGGTGTTTAGCAATTTCTTTAAAGTGGGGGGAATACACATCCTCGCTCATTGTTTGCATATTCCCTTTAAATTGTTGTCTTCTTACTTCATGTGACACAACTTCTTCTTGGTGACATTGGGTTTAATGTTCTTCAAGAGCGTGACCTTTCTTGGCATATGACATTCCTCTTAGTGGTAATGCTATGGCTTGTATTCCCTAAGGTGTGAATCTTTTATCTCTCAACTAGTCCTCTCTTGATGGTGACATTAAGCATGATGTTCCCTAAGGTGAGACCTTTCACGAATTAAGCAAAACCCATTTGACTATCCTATCCTATTGCATTTAAAACATTATAATGGCCATCAAGCATAACACAACTTGTTTGCTAGTGGTGCCTTTTTTTTTCATGAGTTTCTAGCATAATGCAACTTGTTAGCCTTATGGAACCTTTGACCATTTTTTGTGGCACCTTATCAAAGTTATCGAAGGTATAGCTTTTGGTATGGTTGACGTATGGGAGAATGTAGACCTGGCATGAATTTCCCATCAGCCGCCTTTTTGTGGGTACATACCAACCTAGTGTGTGTTTCTCACTTTCTTGGGGCTCACCTAGTGGACACCAAATTTCACTATCCCTCATGAGTATATTTTGTTTGCATAGTGGATAATAGGGTTTCACTTGTGAACGCATTTTATGGACAAAAGCACAATCGCAGCTAGTCCATTCTTTATTTTCTTTCTTTTTGCATTAATTTTGACATTATATGATTGTGCATCTTGTGTTGCTACTACATGCATGTGTCTCTTTGTGCCTTTGCTAGTTTTCCATAAGATCCCAAACCTTGGGGTTAGCATCACCCTCCTTGACCTTTGTTATCTTATCTCTCCAACTCATGTACAATTATACCTCTCCTGACTTATTTGGCTGCTTTAGTGTGATTTTGAGCACAAGTTCATACTCTCACTAAAGTGGAGGCTAAATGTACTCCTTTACATTTTCACACTATTTTTGCATCCCCTTAATTAATTGGACTTAATTAATCCTTTAATTGTCCCAATTATGCATTCACAAGCCTAATTAATTTCTTTTTCTGAAAGGGAAACCCACATTTAATCAATTCCTACACTTAGTTACACATCTTGGAAAATGTGTGCCCTAGGTTTAGGGACTAGAACCCATTTTCCCAAGGGTGAATAGATCCCCCTTAAGTCTCAAAACCCATTTTTTAATATGTTTTTGGAAAAAAATTAATGATCTAAGTTCAAATTTCAAAGGTCGGATTGTGGTGTTTAATTGTTGAGTAATTAAGGAAACACCTATAAATACAAGGTCTTTTTATCAATTCAAATCTAACAATTAGAACACAATTTATGCAAGCATTACAAGAGAAAAGATTATTTTCAAGACCATTAGAGAGCAGATTTATTAGTCATTTATTGTAGCATTCAAGATCCTATCATGATGTCAAGATTTATGTGTGTTCATGAATGTTTTTGGAGCTAACATTCTGATGTAGGTTTCAAATTTCAAGCAAGCATTCAAGCATCAAGATCCATCATCAATCAAGCCATTTCATTCAAGATCCAAACCTTTGAAAGATGTGTTAGAATTCAGTCCTCTAAGGGAAACCATTGAGGGTTTGGTGAGGTGTAACAAGCTTTGTTCATTCATAAATTCCTTCATTTTATCATTATTTCATTATCAAGGTTCAATTACCAAACTAGGGTTTAACCAAGGCAAACCCTTATCCACCAAAAATAAATATTTTTCTTGTCTCTATGTGTGTGTAGGTTTATAAGTGAATAAGGATTGAAATTAGATCAAAAGTGAAATTTTGTAAAGTTTTCAAAGTTGTCAAGACATGAAAACTCATCTACAGGTTTTATTTTTCAGCTTTCTGATAGTCAAACCTGGTGGAATCAGAAGCTTAGATACGAGATTCGAGGATTGTAAAAATAATTTTTAGACCCGTGTACAGAGACCCATTCACCCCTGCATGAATATGTCTTTCAACAGAGTCTGAAACCCACTTTTTGAGCCAAGTAAACACCATCCTAACCTTCTCAAAGGTGTTGGTTAATGGTTGTTTCTAATAGTGTTATCATAATACTTCATGTTCCAAGTGTTAGATCTGATAAGTTCGATGGTTGAAGCACTTTTTATTCTTCTCCCAAAACTACTATTCAGTCATTTCTATCATAAGGAAGTCATTGCAACATAGTGTCCAAACCTAGGGTTGACTCACCTTGACGGTTGTAAGTTAGTTCTAATCATTTTTGGCACTATACCTCTTCCTAATGAACATCGAAAAGGTGGATTTGTGATTAGGTGGATACCCCCTTTTTCTTTTGGCATATGTTCCTCATCTTGCACCCCATTTTTAGGTCTCCTATCTATCTCCCCCCCTTTTCATTCATTTACCTAGTTGTAAGTTATCTTTTACAAAGTTTTTACTATTGAAAGGAAACACATAATCAGATAATTGTAGGGAATACTTAAATAGATCCCTCTCAATATTGAGAGCATCTGACATGGAATTGCATGAGAAATATCCAAGTCCAATGGGAAACTATATGCCAACCTTTTTCCTTTCTTTGCACCTCTTGTTCACCTCATCTAGCTGCCTATAAATGTCTATCAATACAAATCTATCTTTGGCATATCTAGGGAGTTTTAGTGGATAACCATCAAAACCTCCAACCCTAATGTATGAGAACCTTTGGAATTGAATGAAATGACTCCCATAAGTATTAATCAAATGCATGGCTTCAAGAGTGAGCCTCAGACTAACATCCCTCTGCAATTCATGGGTTACTCTCATAGTGAAAGTATCAGAAATCCTCCTATGATGGTAGAATATTTTACCCAATTATAATTTTTCATAGTAATAAAAAATTGGGACTTCCTCTCGTGGATACAAACTTGGTCTTAATCCTGGTCAGGGTCTTGTACTATCAATAGAATATCTTAAGTATAAATACATCTAGAAGAACTTGTTAATTCAGAAATGGACAATCATGTGATGTACCTAGTCATTGATAAGTTGAGCCCAGTCCAATAATTGTGCTCCTTCCAATATAATTTGAATGAAGAAGTACATCCATTCCTCAAATTCATGTGCTTTCTCATTTCCCCTTATCCTATATAACAACAAAATCATATCAAAAATCTCATTTACAAAATGGTTCTTGTGTAGGTTCCTAGGCAATTGGGATTTACCCCTCCTAGGTGTGGTGAGCCACTCCCTGGAAATCATATTTCTATATGACCATTTCTTTTCTGAAAAAGAGGTCTATGCCAACATGAAATCAAACATCAATTATTTCTCTCTCTTCGGTATCTTCAGATATGAGGCAAAGGTATCCCTCTATAATTTCACCACTAATCTATTATCCTCAATCTTGACCTCTCAGGTTTCATGGTCATAATGACTTATACATTCCATTATCAATTTTGGACATTGAATTCCAATAGGAAAGGCAATCACTTGCAACAACTTGCTTTCAATTAACCTTTATGTGATCGGTGAGGGTTAGGTTTTCCAATTCTTTCCCAAAATTCATCTAAGTTGATGTGCCATAGCTTGGTATCTCCAATTTCCATCATAGTGTTGGTTAAACCACAAACATACTCATAGCCTTGGTACTGCTATTTCATTATGACTAAAACCCTAGAGCACATATATAATTCACAATGAAGAAATTTATACAAGTACAATCCTTTTCCCCAATAGACTCAATTCCTAGTAACTTATATCTCAATCTAATATAGAAAAAATACCTTTCAGTGTGTCACCAGCTCTAGGACTAGCAGTTGCAAGAATTTGTTCCTCCTCTTTACTCCAACTCCTCTTCTCATCTCAACTGAATTGAGCATTTCTCAATAGCTCGAACTACTCTAGATCCTCCATAATTAACATTCCCAATTGGATGAGTGGTTAATTTCCCATATGTTGAGCTTGGCATGTGTAACCTTTCGTGTATTCATTTCAATTAACCACTTTTTAAATATTTGAAAAAGAACGTCTAAGATGCACTTTTTGGTAGGATGAGCGGTTCTCATAACCTTGTCGGGGACTAATGGAGGTTTCATAACCATTATAAATTTTTGAAGAACTTTTTCTTTAATGTATTCTCCATATCACTTTTTTATAATAAAAACCTTCACTAACATTTGAGCAGAAAAAGAAAAAGTTCTTACAACCTCATTGACAACCGACGAAGGTTTTGAAACCTTTACAAGACTTTGAAATGACTTAGCTTCAACTATGGTGGAACTTATGAAAATTGGAATAACTGCTTTGGACTGTGATGACCTTCCTAAACGTGGTGAAGACTTAATGAAACGGATTTTAAACATGTCAGATAAGAGCGGGGACCAATGAAATTCCATAAACCACAAGGAAGATCGACAACCTTATACTTAGCCAAATTTCAAGTAAAGGACCATAGTTTTATAAGGGGTTGAAAACTATGGTAACAAGGGTGTAATCATTGATGTTGGGTCTCTCAAATCATGTGATGGTTGTAAAATTATCAGTGTCTAATATGAGGCATTTAAGGTCCAAAAGACAATCAATTCTTAAGAGAAAGCTTATGTCATAATCATTTTAGTCCAACACCACCTCCAATGCAATTACCCAACAATGTAGCTATGGGCGATGCAATTGAGGCATTTTATAATTATTATTTTTATTCTTTTTACCTTGTGAGGACCTAGGTATATTATTTTATGAGCCCATAACCTCAAAACTAGAAACATGATCTTCGAGCAATTCCTCATAATTAGTAACAACATTATCTATAGTGTTTAACCTATCATCAGTTAGTTCCTCCATCTTGTGAGATTGATGGTAGAAGTTTTGGAGTACATAGGGTTTAGGGTTTACGATATAAGGCTTAGGGTTTATGGTACAAGATTGATGGTACAAGGTTTAGGGTACATTATAGGGTATAGGGTTAGGTGTATAATTTAGAGTTTAGGGTTTAGGGTTTAGGGTATTGGTGTGTCTCTCTCTCTATCACTCATTCCCTTGCCTTCTTTATTTCTCTTATTCTCTTCTATCTCTCTCTGCCTTATTTCCCGATTTATGAAGGGTTGGAAAATCTCAATAAAGCTTATTTGGTACTCATCAAATTTGGCGAGCACCAAATAGCTTTTACTAAAAAATGGTGAAAAAGGCATGAGACCCATGTTTCAAGCCCACATTCTTTTCTTTTATCTAGTTACTACACATTATCCGACAAGGAAACACTTTTTCATGGTGTTGAATTCTTGTACCAACATATTTTGCATACTCCATCACCTTTCCACCACCATTTTTTTCACTTGACAATGTAGAAGAAGAAAATTTGAAGTTTTTAGATCAAATTTGATTATCTCAAGTAAAATTTTCATGCTTTTAGAATTGAAATGTTTATTATGAGTTTTTTTATTTAAATTTGAGAATATAGACCCATTCTTTTCATAATTTTTACTAATCATAATAGACTTACATAGAATTCAACATTGAATTCAAAGGAAGTTGCGTAAAAAGTCAAAAAAAATAGGTGTTTGAAGCAAAAAATGAAAGAATATGACATAATTTGTAAATTCTAATATCCAATCTCAAATTCTAAGGTGCATCCTATTTGTATTTATGTGTTTTGTGATTTTCACCTTCTCAAATAGTTCAATTATGATCATTTTCACTTGATTTTATTATTTTTGTATTTTTGAACATTACTTAATTTTGGTCAACCTTGCTTAATGGTTTATGCATAATTAATCACTTATTTTATTTATACCATTAATCACTTTTCCATCTTTGGTCATAATTATCCATATTTGAGCATAATTAACTTAGACTATTTATACCATATGTAGGTTTATGCAATTTTCAATCAAACTAATAATAATTGAAATTAATAAAGGTTGTTCATAAGAGTAGCTATGTAACTACACAATCCTCCTCTAAGTGTTGGTAATTTGAATTTTGTTTAATATAATTAGTTAATTATTTATCTCATATATTTACATTAGGATGCACTTTTACCACATATTATGCATATAAAAATATAAAAAATAGAACATAAACTAACTATTTTATATACATCAAATGATAAGAGAAATAGATGGTGCATCCTCTATTTATAGATGTAAATAATACAAGCTTGACCATCACTATCTACCATGAGACAATGAGACATGTTTGAAACCTATATATTATCCTATGTTATTGGGTTGTTGGTTAACTAGGTCATACCTATTTCCAAAGCGTGATATATAACATTAACCTAAGATACATTAATCTTAAAAATGAATACTAAGTCACTAACAACACAAAAACAAAAGTAGAACTCTATTCCTCACTTTCCCAAATATACATATTTACTCATTTCTCAATACTACAAGTTTGATTTTAGATTCTTTGACCAAGTTCTAGCTAACACTATATATAAAGTGAACCTTAATCTAACATACATTAACCTTAAAAATTAATACTAAGTCAATAGTTGCATAAAAAAAAAAAAGTAAATCCACATATAAATCTACATATCTAGTCATTTCTCAATATTACAAGCTTGATTCTTTTGTTCTTTGACCATGTTTTAGTTATTCCTACACCATTAAGAGTGTTTGATGGGTGGTAGAAAGATCAAGGGGCTTGAAATGAAGAGAATATCTATTCAAAGTCTCCACAATGACATCAATTATAGTTTTATGGGCCAAGAGTTGACTAAGGGGTTTCAAAGCATGATAAGAATTGAGTAATTTCCTAGAGTCAAGGGTTTTCTTTTGTATTGTCACTTATTTCAAAATAATCTTAAGAGCTCTTATTTTCAAGTTAAATCCCACTTGTGTGTGATTGCTATGTAAGGAACTAGAACTTATTTTGTGTTGACCAAACATGGTTTGCGAAAAAGACAAATTCTTGTATATATTAAAGAGGTAGATAAAATTATTAATGTGGTAAAGAAAACCAAATCAAAGGTGTTAGACACATGTCTCTCCCTCATCAATTTTACCTTCATTACATACTTGCACTAAAAATCATGATAATCAATACACATATTAATATAGGAGGCATACACTTGGTAATAGAAGCAAGGATCACTTTCACACTTTACCCTTGTTACAAAATCATTAGTGTGATTGAACATAATGTTAAATATCTAAAATCTGTAAGACTTGAACCCATGACGTGTTTTCAAATTCTCAATGCCTCTTAACTCATGAATGCTTCTACACATGATTATATGTTTTGAAGCTTTGTCCTTAATAGGATTGTCACTATTATTACTTCATGAGCTTTGATATTGCATTCTTCCATGAGATTTGTCACCTTGTGTTTGCAAGCAACCTTTATTGACTTGTCAACTACCCTTCCTTGAATTCTTCACTCATGAAACCCACTATTAACTGACTCACTATCCATAGCATGGTAATGCATTTATAAGATTTTCCTTTCTTTCTTGGAGACCACTGTCTTTCTCTTATTCAAGGTGAGTGTCCATAGTTTCTTGCAAACTTCCCTTATCCTTCAATAAATTTTGTTTTCTAATTGATTGCATTGTTAAACCTGATTGTTCCTTCTTTGTTAGGATTATGATTGTCATAAGGCTACGAGAGTTCATTAGTTGGTATTATGTTCATTAATA
This sequence comes from Sequoia sempervirens, assembly GCA_007258455.2. Classification (NCBI taxonomy): domain Eukaryota; kingdom Viridiplantae; phylum Streptophyta; class Pinopsida; order Cupressales; family Cupressaceae; genus Sequoia; species Sequoia sempervirens. The sequence goes on along the minus strand of VDFB02284288.1, from coordinate 75,478 downwards.
GCCTTTCACTTTTGGAATGTCATTCAAGGTATTTTGAATCACCATGATATCCTCTTCATGCCATTGTTTCATCTTCACAAATCCTTCATCTTCCAATGTTTGGTATGACTCATCATTTCATCCTATTTGGTGACTTTCATGCTTTGTTGAAGTTACTGCCCCTTTGTGTTTGCAAGCAACCTTTGCACAAGATGTCATTGTCATCCTTCATTTAGAATGTAACCATTTTAAATGGGTGTCCTTTCAAAACTTTCTCTTATTATGCACAAGAGTAATCATTGATGATCTTCATTGGCTTTGACTATTACTAACATGCTCCTTTCTTGTTATTTTTTTTTCATCCATGGCATATAGTGCAATTTCTTAGATGCCTTGAAATTTCAACTCAATCATAAGGCTATTATTGTCTTTATTTGCATTTTGTAACATGTATCCATCATAATTTCCTCCTTGTTGATGAATTCCATGCCCTTGGTTTCTCTTTAAGGGAAAATATTGTTTCCTTTAATGCTACCCATATGTGGTTTCCCTCTACCATGAAGTCACTACCCTTAGGACTTTATTACAGTCATAAGGAAAGTCATATCTACTTATCCATTATGAACATGAATTTCCTTTACATGGATTCTCCATTAATAGGTCTACAACCTTATCTTTGCTCTCAAGTATTGTGACTAGTAAGCAAAAGAATGTGTTTTGTTGAACCCATAGGAATTCTCTATGCAAGCTACAAAATTTTGCATAAGCCAAAAAATCTACTTGCTTGTTTTTTTCCCAAAAATATCCCCCTAATTCCTATATACTTTTTTAAAATTAAAAATTTCTCTTTATAAAATAGAACCCCAAAAAAGTAGCTAATATAGAATACAATATTTCCAAAAAGCAACCAAACTTGCATTGGGAAATACTACATTTAGGTGTGTTTGATAAGGTAGAGGCTAGGAATAATATTTGAACAATAATTATCTAAAAATGAATCTACTTAAGATATGGTTCACTAGTAGAACACAACTCCTTAGGAGTTATTAAGAAATATTTTAGTCACTACATAAACATGGACACATCACTTTTAACTTTTATGTATGGACTAATCTATTATAGACATTATTTACTTTATATTTTACTTAAAAATTTGTTTTAATAGTTTTCATTTACTCGTTGTAGATAGTCATAGGTACAATCAAGTCAAATTAAATACAATTACAATTTTGAATATTGTATTTTATATCTTATAGAATAGAGAATTTGGGGAATGAAATTTAATCACATCACATTGAATCTAGATAATGAAACCTCATCACATTACATAATTAAATCGTGCATCATATAGTCTATAAGGAATGAAACCAAATCACATCATATAAAATAAAATAAATGAAATCAAGTTTCTTCTCCATATTTACTACACCATATTAATTGGTTAAACTTTCTTATCATTAACACATAATACTTTCTCATGGTTTTCTCTATATAGTCTACACCTATGATTTGCATGCAAGTGTGCAACAATATGAAGAAATGCATTATTTCCATGTTAGAAAGAAGAAACTTATATCATGAACAAGATTGTAGTATGTAGACTTGTAGCATACTCTTCATGACACCAATTATTGATGATTGCCCTTATTTGTTAGGATTTTGGTTGTCCCTTGCACAGTTGCCTTGTGTTTTACTTTCTTGGTGTTTGATTTCATGGGTATTGCTATTTCTTCAATAAGGATTGTACTTTGAAACATCTTCATGAAAATTGTCCTTACCTTGTTTGTATCTTTTACAACACAAGACTGCCATATTATTTAGCATTGTCCTCTTTTATTTGGTCATGTTCATCAAATAAAGTGACTATCCACTTTCTATTCAAAGTGAAAGTCTTTTTGAATAGAATTTTAACCTAAGAAATATGAGATTCACATATACATGGTGAGAAATATTCAACAATTATCTTTATGAAAATTTGAAGTTTTTAGATCAAATTTGATTATATTAGGTAATATTTTCATGTTTCTAGAATTCAAATGTTTATTATGGTTTTTTTATTTAAATTTAATTTTTTGTACTTGTCACATTCTCACATAGTTCAATTGTAATCATTTTCATTTGATTTTTTCATTTTTTTTGTGAACATAACTTAATTTTGTTCTTTTTGTATTTGTGAACATGTAGAATTCATCATCATGTCCAGGAAATAAGCAAAGACTCTAACACAGGATTAGTGTAAAGCCAAGAATACAAATAAAAGAGAAAGAATGAGGAAACTTCATGAAGAAAAGAAATTGAACACCATAGAAGAAAACATGCCTATGCAATATAAGAGAGATGTGGAATTGGCATCACAAAGGAAACAAATGCAAAACCTTTGTGTAATGAGACAATTGAATCCCGAAGTTGGGGGAAATATGTCATCTACCACAAGTGAAGTGAAGGCACACCATCTACAATAGGTCATGTTGAAATTATATCAGAATTCACATCTCAAGTTGGAGACACTCCACCTAGCACATCTCAATTTGAAGGTACACCATCTATCCCCAATGTTGTTGGCATTCCTAATGTTGAGGAAACTCTACCTTTGAGAACACCTCCTAGAGTCTTGCATAGAAATCCTAAGTATTTTATTGATATTTATGTTAATATTTTGAAACCAATTATTGATAAGATTCAAAAGTGTACTTGTCAAAGATAGGCTAAGAGGATATGGAGATTATTTTTTGAGAAGTTAAATGAGACCAAAAGATGTCAACTATTTATTGAAATGATGAGGCAACTAAAATTTAGGCTCATCATGAAGATTCTTGGGCTAAGAACATTGGATGATTCAAGTGAGAAATCTATTATAAAGAATCTAATAAGTGAATATGAGAGTGTGGGTTCTACCTCACGCATGAAAGATAGTAATGTCACCTGAAATGTCATGACATCAACAATGGTAAGTAATCAAACCAATAAATATCACCTCATTACAAAGACAAGTAAAGCATTGAAAATAAGTGGATCGTCTCTAATGAGATCCATGGGAAGGTGTCAAAGAGTGGAACATCCAAATAACAATGAATTATGGGAATTGGAAAGATAAAGCAATTGTAAAATCCTTGAGATCCATAATTGAAGAATTTTGGAAGAATAACACAAATGTCTCCCAATAAAAGAAATTTTTTAAGAAGGAGGATTAGTAGTCAAATCCGTGATCCACATCCAAAGCATTTTTTGGATATGACTCAAACACAATTTTTTTCCAAATTTCAAAAGATGTATCCTCAAATTAAAATTAGTCGAAGATATTTTGAAATGGTAAAGACTTTTTATGTCAAAATAAATCACATGCGCACAACGTTTTTTGTAGACTACATATTTAATTTTCTAGTCATTATGATGTTTATCAACATATATGTTTAGATTTGCATACTAACAATGTTTTGTAGGAATGTAACATAAGGCCTCCACCCAGATCTTCAAGGGATTTCATATCTAGCATTTTATGTGAAAGAGTAGATGGTCATTTTTTTTACAAGAACTTATGCTTGGATGGAACATGTGTTCATTGTGGTGGCTTGCAAAATTTCCAATTTGTGAACATATGGATAGTACGCATGCAATTGGAAATAAAATAGTGGAATTTAGAAAATATAAGACATCTTATAGTCTAAAAGATGGGAAAGAAGCAAAAAAGTGTGAGTTGTTCAGTGAGAAGATTCTACTATATTAGTTTATGGGCATTTTTGTGAGAATGTAATGTATAATTATGCAAGGCATTTTTTTAGAGCTCGGTGGTTGGACTCACAATTAAGTTTATGCAAGGACACATTTCCACTTCATACCATCATTTTAATTGTCAAATTTGTAGAGAAATACAAACTACAACCATAAAATGAGGTACAATTACAATATTACAACTCCACATAGGTTGCTATATTTATGCATATAGCATTCATTTATGCAAATGATAATATAGAGGATGATAGGAAGATATTGAGGGAGTATCATTTTTACATAAGTGATGATCACACACATTCTATAGAGTTCATGCAAGGTTTATTTTAGATGTTCTACCACGATTTGGCTAGTAGGGGCGTATCATTCCATCAGCATATCATATTGGTGCAGGGGCACCAAGTTCATCTTTTACAAAGTTTGGTCCAATGAGGTCTTAAGTTGGTTTTAGGTATTTTGAGTTTATACTACATTGAATAAGGTCATAATAGGCCACTTTCTATGTAATAAGTCATTTTGAGTTGGTTCTAGGTCAGTTTGTCAAATTTTGCAATGTTGACAAAAATTGTCATATGTAAAAGTTGCAAAAATGCAAATTAGGGAAGTCCAACTGTTAGGTGGTTCAAAATTCAATTGAGCTGGTTTTTTTTTGAGGATTTCTAATAAAAAATTAATTATAAGGCTCGACACAAGGTTGGAGAGGTGTATGTGAAGATTGAAACAATAAATTCCCTATTTTTCCATTGAATTATCTATATTTTCTTGGTAAACTGTGGTTGCAGGGTTCTATCCGGACCCGTACTGAAGTTTTTTGAACAAAAATTCTTTGAACTGAGTAGAGATATGTATTAAGTGCTTTTTTTTTTGGGACTTGATTTCATAAAGAAATAATGGTTTTTGTAGCCAATTTTTTGTAGGCAATCTGGAATACCCTGTTTGAGGGTTTGAGAGCACACAAAATACAATAAACACCCATTCTACAATTAGATTTCTTTGTAACTTGGTGGAATGGGTGAGTTAGGACAATTTTAGATTTATATGGAGTTTTTTTGAGTAGGGAAGGCGTTTGGATAGATTTTTGTTTGTTTCCCTAGGTGATTTTCATGTGTTTTTAGCTCAAAGTTGATGGTTAAGTGATGGAGTTTGCATAAAATGCAATGTTAAAGGTTTGGAGATGACTTATTAAGCATGTGCAGGAATATTTTTATGTGTTAGAGGTAGTGGTAAGGAAGTATAGTGCTTGGGGTATTGATTTTCAATAAACCCCTTGAAAACCTAGCCTTAATAAGCCTAAATGAGGGTTTGGCAATTTGGAGTCTTTGTGGTCATTTTTTTTGTTGAAAGTTGTGTATTTTGAGAATTTGTAACATGTTGAGATTAGTGGAGAAGAGTTTCAGGATTTTAGTGAAGGGTTTCTTGGTGATGCTTTGTAAAAGTGGCCTAATTGGCCTATGAAGGTAGTGTAGCATCATTGTTTTGGAGGTGTTGGTCCAAAGTGACCTAAGGATTTTTTGAGATATGTTTTGTAAGAAGGTAAAGGGTACTTGAAATTACCAATGGTTCATGGGTTTGTGAAGTATTTTGCAAGATATTTCCAAGAAACTAGGTTTGCAGACCTCCAAGGGAATTTGTGAAGTTGTGTGAGAAATCACCCTAGATAGGGTTTTGAGGAAGGAAAAATTGTTTCAAACACTTTAAATTGTGATAGTTGTAAGGTTGTCTCCCTTCTCTGCATCACACATGGTCAGATAATTATACATCAAAATTCAAGAACTCCCAAATGTTTTATTGGTTGAGATTGATGCATAAGATTAGTGGTGTTCAACATATGTGGAATTTCTCTAAGGTTGGGCATGGAAAGGGGGAGCATGATGGTGCAAGAATATGTATTAAAAGAGCCTTAGCATGAGAAGAGTTAAATTACAAAGACAATCCAAAGTTGACTGATGCAAAATCTATCATCAAGTGGTGTAATGCTACAACAATCCAAGTAATGAAGATAAGTCTTCAATTCATATAATTTTTTGGTTGGTAGATGATACTAACATTGAAAAATATAAGGATTGTTGTACATTGACATGATTGAGTAAGATACACTCTTTTAAAAGCTCTAATGCAGGTTCATGGACTATCCATATGCATACTACGACATGATTTTGTTCTTCATGTAGAGATCAAGCCTAGAATGAGTGTGAGTCAAAGGAGTGGGTTGATGAATGATGCTTAAGAAGTCTAAACCCACTTGAGATGTATCGACTCCCAATGACACTGTAAATCATAGAGATGGAATCATCAGTTGAATTTGATCACATATCAAATCTAGTAGAACTAGGTAATATATCTATTTGCATAGTTTATAAAATTCCTAATTTTATCTTACTTTATAGTATTTTTGTAATTTTGACTAAATTCATCGAATTGGATGAACATATCAATGCAGGGCATGTTTATGCAGTTATTGTAGATAAATACAATAAAGAGGGAACATATTATTACTTGTGTTAGTGTGTTGAGGCTAAAAATAAATTAGAGGCCCTTGTTATTTATGGATAAAACATAGAATATCCTAAAGAGTGGGTGGTTGTTACTAGAACATGGCTTAGAAGGTATCCAATTAAGAATTATGATATCTAACTTCTTGAGGACTTTGACATGGATCAAAAGATTCTTTATTACTCAAACCTTGTTGTGGCATCCAATGTTCATTTGATCAAATATGTGGGTAGACCATTGAATAAGAACTTGTGGAAGGTTTGTGAGTCTGACCATGAGGCAATACTTGACATAATAAAGAGTAGAGAAAACCCCGATGGTTATTAATCACTTTATTTTGGTTATTAAAATATGTATCATAAAATATGGAACTCCTTAAGGGTATTGATGTTGATTTATTACATGCAAGTACTTGTGATTCCCCTATCCACTCTCATACACGCACTCAATTCCTTAAATACACACTCAATTCCTTAAATACAAATCAATTCCTTCTATGTACTCTCTCTCGTGGATTCCAATGCACTTTCTCCTTCACATTAGTAACCTATTCTACTAGCTCCTCCCAAAATCCTATTGCACATTTTATCTCTCTCTTGAACCTTATTATCTTTATCTACATGTAATCTAGGTTATTATTGAATATAATGTGGGTGCAATGAGATGGAAACCATTATTATGATATGCTACCATTAACTTGTGTTCTAACTATTATGGAAATGAGAAAAGCACGCATATTATCAAGTTTCAATTTTTTAAATAACTTTCTTTCACATATTTATACCTCATCTTCATTCTAACTCAATCTAACATAATCCATATGTTTCATTTTTGACATTAATCATAGATAAAATATAAACCTATTTGTTAGAGTGAGAGTGACTTGTTTCAAGATTTTTCGTCACAAGCTTGTAAACATGTTGGAGGCTTGGTTTTCATCTTGCCAACTTATTGCAATGTATAATTAATTGGTAGAAAGGGGGATGAGGATTTAAATGCTTACTCTTGATAGGTTTTTCACCCTTTTAGAGTTTCTCTAGGGAAACTCTTGTGTGTATAGTTATTGCCATGCATTCTCTTTGTGTTTCTATATTTTCAATATTTATTTTAATATTAATGTATTGATAGTTGATGGATCAAGTGGTATTAAAGCAGGTTAGGGTTCTTGTTTATTTTGGATTTATTGTTTTGGTGAAATTTTAGGGTTATACCCACTAGTAGGTCACATTGAAGTGATAATTTGAGTGCATTTGATCCAAATTTTGGTACTAGGGAGTGGAATAGAGAGCATATAAGAATAGATAGAGAAGGAAAGAGAAATATAGGTGATGGAGAAGAGAGATATAAGTAGTTGGAGGAGGATGTTGCAATGATCTCTAGGTCTATGGGCAAGATAGACATGCTTGAGAGTATTCTACATGCTACAACTTAGAAATTGGGTATAGAAAGAGAGTCGAAATGAGAGGACCAGCCCAAGATGATTAATTTTGAGCATGGAGAGTCATCCTCAAGTGGAACAATAATATTTAAGGTAGAGGAAAATATAAATATCCAATCATTTGATGGTTTGGTTATTGAGAGATGCTTAGTTATTGAGACAAGCTAGACCGATGAATTACGTAATTTGAGGTCTATATCAGCTTTCATAACTTGTAATCACAACAAAAAATCAGTTTTTCCAATCTCCAAATCGGAGGAAATGTAGCAACAATTCTATCCCATATGTTGTAAAGTGGAGAGGTCTATCCAATGCCACCATTTTTTTCCAAAGACAAGGCTAATGTTCCTAAAAGTATACTAATGAGTTCCATAAGAATGTGGTGCCACTTGGTAAGGATGTGATGATAGATATGTGCTCAAAAAGTATATAGTATTGTGTGGTGACCTAAGAATGGTTGTTTTGATGGAAAACCAACCATTGATGAGGAATGTGCACAAGCCCATTATGTGGAAATAAATAATAACTCATTTAATCAGAAAAATCAGCAAGGGAAGACTAAGGAATTTCAAGATGGGGACTCAAGCAAGGGAAAAGGAAAGTGAAAAGGAAAAAATAATGTTAATATCACTAGGAAGAACAAAGATAAGGATAAAGAAAATTAATTTTTGAAAACTTTGTGACGAAGGACATAATGAAGAGGTTTTTTTGAAGCTTCATTTGGAGCTACACCCTTTTAAGAATTATAAAAAGAACGAGAATATTTCTCTAGTAAAATGATGATAAAAATAGATTGGACCTTTGATTTAGATGAGCGATTATTATGCACCACAATAGGAAAAGGTGCATACATGGGAAGTAGTGAACCTCAAGATGAGAACATGCTAACTAAACTCTTACACTTCAAGCTACAAATCAAAGGAAGAAAAGTAGATGTACTATTTAACACATGTTCTTAAGTAAACTTTATTTCTCAATCTTCAATCAATTAGCTTGGGTTATAAATTAAGAATCATTTGAGTCTTTATTTGTTGGGATGGATGAAACGATTCATATAAATCCTAGTCAACACTTGGTATGTCATTAAGTTTGGACTCATCATATACCTCAAGGATGAAGTGATTATTGATGTTATTCCATTTGATGTCACACCATGGTGTTTGGAATCCCTTATCTCTATTAGAGGGATGAAATATTATATAGGAATGGAAACAAGTATAGGTTGATCAAAAAAGGTGAAGAGTTCATGATTAGGTCTTATGAAGGAAAATCTATAGTTTTAATGTTAAGTGTAGCTCAAGCAAGGCGGCTAGTTAATGCATGCGGAAAATTTGTGCATTGTTGATGTTGAAGGATAATCAAGAAGATAAAGTGGTTGAAGATAATATTATGCATGTGCTAGATACCAAAAAAGAGAAAAAGGGTATAGATGAGCTCAAATGTTGGTTCAACAAGCTCTTTGAAGAGCCAAAATGGTTTCCCCCATATAGGCTAATTGATCATGAAATCCAATTGCTACCCAATTGGTTGCTCCCTGTTATAGGTCTATATTGGAAAATAATTTCAAAAACAAATGAGTTTAAAAATCACCTTAAAAAATTCTTATTAGTGTGGAGTAATCAGGCCCAACTATTGCATATGTTGTCATTGATGTCAACAAAGTTGTGAGGACATGGTGATGAATGTCATAAGCATGATGTACGCAATTGTACCATATCTTATGTTGTCCATGAATAGGTGAAAGTTGATAGGTTGAAGCACACGCTCATGAAAAGAGTTGTAATTATTATATTATATGCCCCTTGATGTAAAGCATTGATGAAATAATGTAAGGTTTTATATTGTCTAAAGCACAGGAAGTTGTATTGAAGAAGCTCGGGAAAATGCTCTGCATTCCTCCACATTTGAAGATATGGCCTTGCAATTTGGAAGTTAGACAAATACATGTGTGAAATATGTATGTTCCTAACTTTAGTGCATAAAATTTACCATAGAAGTTTTTAGAGCTAGCAGAGTGAAGAATAGAAGTACATTGTGGTTGTAGTCTTAAAGAGTTAGAGGAATGCTTTGCATTTCTCTATATTTGAAGATGTTTTTTTGTGGTTTTGATGATAAATTTATATTTTTTTGTATGTTCTCTCATTTTCGGTTTCAATTGTGGAGGATTACCACAAGTCTGGTTTTCAAAGTTCTATCTCAAGACTATGTATTCAAAGTTTGCAGAGATGTTGGGTTTAGTGTTTGTTTGTTTGTTTGTGCTAGCATAAAGTAGCATAAAGTTATGAAAGGAGTGTATGAGAATGTTTTTGCATGTCATATAATGTTTTTAAAGTGATCTACATGATGTTATTTTGTCTCTTTGGTATGGCTTTTGGTTTGGAGCTAATGTAAAGAAGGTTAAGTGTTTGTGGGGCCAACTTCGTATGTTGAGGTGATTGTGCCAAGTGTTTGGAAGTGTGCCCCAATGTGAAAATGTATGCTAAGGTAGAATAGGTCTTGATTATCTTTTTGTTTGAACTTCATTTGATTTCTTTTATCGTGGATGTGTTGGGAGCCAACTTGTTGTGGCCATTGCTCGTTTTATGTCATACATTTCATCTTGGTCAAAAAAGGAGAAACTTTTTGAAGCTTGTGGAGGATATAAATAAAAGATCAAGTTTGTTAAAAATATGTTGGGAGTGTGTGTGATTATGTGAGGATGTATGTGCGAGTATATGTGTGTGTGGAATTTATTTGAAGATACCATAGGTTGTTGAGTAGAGGTGTTGAAGATATTCAGTGTGAAGGGTGTTAATTTTGCAATGGTGTTCGATCAACAAATTGCGTCAAGTATGTTGTATTGAGGTTGTAGCCTCTTTCTGTAAGTTTTATAATTTATAGGGAGTTGTATCTTCCTTTGGTTAAAGCCATAAAAACTATGTTTCAGGGATTTGTAGCTTCCTTGGGGTTGTAGCCCATAAAATTTATTGTAAATATCGTTTTATTTGTGAGGCTAGATTGGGACAGTGGTTCCAAGTAGCTTGATCACTGTGGTTTTTCCCTTCTATGGTTTTCCATGTATATCTTGTGTTATGGTTGTGTGCTTGTAATTTTGAGTTGAATAGTTTGATACTTTATTTTTTTAAGGTATTAAGAAGATTTGGTTGATAAAGTTGAATTGGATTAATTGTAGTATATATTGATCCACCCCCTCTCAATATATCAACATGTTCTAACAATTGGTATTGGTGTTGAGTTCCTTGGTGTATCCTAACAATTGAAGGTATATCTTGAAAACACATGTCTTAGAAAGAGTCCTCTTCTAAAGCATCGATATTTGATGGAAGTAACTATGCTTTTTGGAGTGTAAGGATGGAAGCCTATCTCACCTTGCTAGGGTATGATGTTTGGAGAGCTGCAAAGGATGATTATACTAAACTTTCTCATCCTATTGTATATGTCAATACGAAGAAGGCCCATGAAAAAAATGCTAAAGAAAAGAAAGCTATCTTAAGTGGTTTAGAAAATTCAAAGTTTGTCAAATTAGTGCATTCCAAGACAACCAAGGATATAAAGGATAAACTAAAAAGTCTTTATGAAGGAAATGACAGTGTAAAGCAAGAAAAATTATAATCTTATAAAACAATTTTTTGAGAATCTAAGGATGAAAGAAAAGGAAAAACTTGTTTTCTATTTTCTCCATGTGGATGAAGCAATCAATGGAATTAGAGGACTAGGTGAAGAAATAACTGACTCGGTGGTTGTAAAGAAAGTTTGGAGAACTCTCCCTCACCGGTTTGATTCAAAAGTCTCTGCTATTGAAGAAGCCAAAGATTTGACAAAACTTACCATGGAAGAGTTGTTTGGGTCTCTTACTGCCTATGAGATGAGAAATGAAGTCCAAGGTACATACAAAAGAGATGATGCTTTCAAAGTTGTAAAGAAAGAAGGAGCATCTGGTTCATGCAGTGAATCTAAGGACTCGGATCACAGTGAATATTTTGATCTAGGAAAGAAAATTTTGTAAGGAAATTGAAAAGAGGTTTCGGTAAGTATAAAGGTAAGTTACCTTTTAAATGTTTCAATTATGGTAAAATTGGTCACATTGCTTCAATGTGCAAGTTGAGAATTGGCAGTAAGAAGAAGAATGGTGGGTATGTTGGGGAAGAAGGTTACTCATCTAATGAGCATGAGTAACATACCTCCAGGAATGATAAGACTCTATTCATAAAAATGGAAACTTTTATTGGTGGTACCGGAATGAAGTCCAAAAATGATGATGATGATGAGGTTGATCTAGTAGAAAAATTTCTTTGTGTTGAAAAGGAGATAAAGAGATTAAAGTACAAGGTTGTTGAAGAAGTGAAGGATAAAGAAAAAGTGACTAAGGATTTTGAGAAGGCTGAAATTTTTTTCATTGATTTGAATGTTCAAATTGAAGAAGCAAAGAAGAGTGAAGAAGTTTTAGCAAAGATACATCTAAATAGAGATACAGACTGTGAAAAGCTAAAGGCAAAAAATGTTGCACTAAGAAAGGATCTTGACAAAGGAAATGGTCAATTGAAGCTGAAGTTTGGAAAGAGTACCGAGATGATGGATCAAATAATTGGAAGATAGAGATCACCGCATATCATAACCAGCATTGGTTTTATAGAAGGATATAAGGGAAAGATGGTTGAACAGTCTATGAAGGAATTTGTAGAGTTTTCAAAATGGTTTGGCTGTGAAAGTTATAAAGTTGATCAGTCCAAGGTGATTGAAGATAGAAATAATGAAGATGAAGGTTTCATCCATATTCAAAAAAGAGGAGAAGGTCTAAAAGAAAAAAACCTAGACGAAAAGCATACAATAATAGGTTAAATCACTCTTTTGTTAGTTACTATTTTAATTGCAATTATTATGGACATAAGGCTATAAATTATAGAAGGTTTCCTACAAGGAAGAATAATTTTGTGAACAAAAATTATTTTTCTCCTTTGGTTGATTTCAATTTCATATGCTTCAAATGTAACCATTTCAGACACATTGCAAGACATTGTAGAAGTGGTTTTATGAAGGTCTCTAATCCCGACATAAAGAAAAACAACCCTATTGACCAAAAGAAAAAATTTGAAAAGGTGTGGAAGAAGAAGGAGAAACAAGATCTTGAAAAGTCAATAATTCCTTACACTGCAGTTGGTAACAGTTTTGGAGATGAAATCTACAGTACCACATATGGTATGGAAGAGTGTGAAACCATATAAAGGATTTCCATTGAGCCTACTAAGGATAGTTGTTGCACAAAAGGAGATGATGACCTCATTGAAATCAAGGAAATAGAATACCCATTGGGAAAGGAGGAAAATTGGCCCTAGTTTAAAAAGGATGAGTATGATAACACATTTGAGTTCTTCAAGTAGAAGATGGGAGATAGAAAGCATAGGTTGAGGGGGAGTATTAAATCCTTGTTGCAAGAAGGCTTGGTGGTCTTGTGGAGTGTTTTAGGAGTTGTATGGTATGAACTTAGGGGGAGTGTATTTGGAAAATAGGTTTTTGGATTGTGTAGAAAGTAGTTTCCCTTTTCCCTTGATGTCAAAGGAGGATAAATTGCATATCAGGTTAGTATTGACATCAATGCAAAAGGGGGAGATTGTTTCATATCTTTTCATTGATACCAATAGAGTTGTGAGAAGGACATGGTGATGAATGTCATAAGTATGTTGCACATAGTTGTACCATATCTTTTGTTGTTCATGAATAGGTGAAAGTTGATAGGTTGAAGTGTATGCTAATGAAAAGAGTTGTAATTGTTGTATTATCTATCCCTTGATGTAAATCATTGATGAAAGAAAGTATGTAAGATTTTATACTATCTAAGGCACAGGAAGTTGTACTAAAGAAGCTCTAGAGAATTCTCTACATTCCTCCACATTTGAATATATGGCCTTGCAGTTTGGAATTTAGATAGAGACATGTATGAAATATTTATGTTCCTAACTTTAGTGCATAAAAGTGACCACCAAAGTTTTCAGAGCTAGCAGAGTGAAAAATAGTAGTACAATGCGGTTACAGTTAGAAAGAGTCAAAATAATGCTCCTCATTTCTTTGCATTTGAATATGTGTCTTTGTGGTTTTGAGGATAAGTTCATATTGTTTGTATGTTCTCTCATTTAAAGTTTCAGGTGTTGAGGAGTACTACAAGTTTGGTTTTCAATGTTCTATCTCAAGATTGTGTATTCAGAGTTTGTAGAGATGTTGGGTTTAGTGTTTGTTTATTTGTGCCAGCATGAAGTAGCATGAAGTTGTGAAAGGAGTGTATGAGAATTTTTTTTCATGTCACATAATGTTTGTAAAGTGATCCAAATGATATTATTTGGTCTCTCTAGTACCACTTTTGGTCTGGAGCTAATTTTTATAAGGTTAAGTGTTTATGTGGCTGACTTGGTAAGTTCAGATGATTGTGCCAAGTATTTGGAAGTGTGTTCCAATGTGGAGATGTGTGTTAAAGTAAAATAGGTCTTGATTATCTTTTAGTTTGAACTACATTTTATTTTTTTTACAACATGTGTTGGAAGCTGACTTGTTGTGGTCATTGCACATTTCATGTCATACGTTTCATCTTGGCCAACAAAGGAGAAACTTTTGAAGCTTGCAAAGGATATAGATAAAAGATCAAGTTTGTTGCAAATATGTTGAGAGTGTGTGTGGGTATGTGAGGAGGTATGCATGATTATATGTGTGTGTGGAAGTGATTTGAAGATAGCAAAGGTTGTTGAACAAAGGTGTTGAAGATATATGTTAGTGTGAAGGGTGTTGTTGTTGCAGAGTTGTTTGGTTAGAAAATTGTGTCGAGTATGTTGTACTAAGGTTGTAGCCTCTTTTTGTAAGTGTAATATATAGGGAGTTGTAGCTTCCTTTGGTTAAAGCCATAAAAAACTATGTTTCAGGGAGTTGTAGATTACTTCGGGTTGTAGCCCACAAAACTTGTTGTAAATCTTGTTTTTATTTGTGAGGTTGGATTTGGATAGTAGTTCCAAGTAGTTTTCTCACTATGGTTTTTCCCTTATAGGTTTTTCCACATAAATTTGGTGTTATGGTCGTGTGCTTGTGATTTTGAGTTGCATAGTTTGATACTTTATCTATTTAAGGCAATAAGAAGATTTGGTTGATAAAGTTGAATTGGATTAATTATGGTATACATTGATTCACCCCTATTAGTATGTCAGTGTGTTCTAACACAAACATCTCTAAATGTGGTTCTATAGTGGTTTATCACAAAAACATGGAACATGACACATATGCATAGACTATAGAGTGCTAATCAAGATAACAATGAAGAATAGGTATCTACTATACTGGATTGACATTCTTTTGGATCAGTTGTAGCATTCTATATACTTTAAAAATTTGGATCTAGAGTTTGGATATCATCAAGTGTAAATTTAGGAGGATGGCATGTAAAATCACATTCAATACTAGACAAGATCTCTTTAAGTGTCTAATGCTTCCATCAATTTGTATAATCCATCCACAAATTTCATGAGGCTAATGTATGAGGTATTACAACAAAGTTAATTGGTTTATACTATAATTTTATTCATAATAACCCATCAATAGTGCAT
Organism: Sequoia sempervirens; assembly: GCA_007258455.2. Classification (NCBI taxonomy): domain Eukaryota; kingdom Viridiplantae; phylum Streptophyta; class Pinopsida; order Cupressales; family Cupressaceae; genus Sequoia; species Sequoia sempervirens. The sequence goes on along the minus strand of VDFB02284288.1, from coordinate 60,259 downwards.
TATTTTATAACCCAAGTAGAGTATTACATTCCATCTATTGCACAATATGAGGCTTAAATAATTTCTAATTTGTTTAACTTGTGAAGTTAGGGTTGTACCCCTATGTTCATCAACTGATCATTCGATCTATGTAACATATCCATAACTTTCATGAGGATTATGAGGTATTACACTAGATTTTAGTGGTGCATGCAATAAGTTGATGCATAATACCATCAATCATACAATATTTTTTTAATATTTACTAGTTTGTGATACATTACATCCTAGTTTGTGATACATTACATGGATTACAAATTCTATTACATTGACCCTTCAAGGTACTAATAGAGATCATGTTATCCAAAGGACAAGGTATAGTAAAATTTGAAGTTACAATTGATAAACATTATAACAAAATTCAATGATAGAATGACATTAAGGCACCTTTACATAACAAAGATAGTGTTTCCCAATTAACAAGGTATAATTTGATCCAAAAAACTTTGATTGACATCACAAATAAACCTAATATTTAATATCCTTAATTTATAGTATCATATTTAAAATTAAAATCCCTCAAGGCTATGAAGCAGAGGGTCATTTCTAGAAGTTTCATGCAAAGGCATAAATGTCGCATAGAAAAATTTCCCCAAGAACTAGTAATGCCAATAAACATGATGTTAATGTAGGAGAGGGGTTTTCAAACATGAAGGAAAGAGAGGAAGATGGAGAAAATCACAGAGGCACTTTTCTACCATTCATAGAGCCATAGGATATCTTGCATACCCTTATCAACCTAAAGGGAGTGTTGTGTGAGTCCCTATGAATATCAATGCAAAATTAAAAAAATAATCATACCTTGAGAAATATGCTTTATGAAAGGGAGATACAATAAATTCACTTTCATGCCTTGGCCAATGACTAAGTGAGAAAATATAGATACCCTTATTCCTTTTCCCAATCTCTAAATTAAGTTCCCAAGATCCTTGATTCACACCATAGGATATTTTACCACCTACCTTATTCGTCATCTAGACAAAACGATATTTCCAACACATTCAGGTGGGCAATTTTATGGTAGGAAAGATCATGTTTCACACCCCAACATGTCAGATCATTCTAGTTTACATTGAACCGACACTTTCTCTTAAGAGCCCTAAGTGCCAAAAAGTGGAAAATTTTGACAAGATATTTCTTAGAAACCATGGCACTTCGAAAGGTGTTGTCTAAACATATAGGATCATTTAGGGCCCTCTACAATAACCTCTCTTTTTTTAATTTATCTCCAATCCATTTGGTTCTGAAGAAAAGTTTTTACACGTTGAAAAAAGCATCAAATACATTGAAGAGAAAGTTACAAGGTGGCATATTTTTTATTTTGTTTGTCATGAGCCAAACCAATAGTGCCAACATGTCTGGTTGGGCGGGTTTATGCTAGGAAAGGTAATTTTTTTTACCCCAACATGTTGGATCGTTCCAAGCTACATTGTACTGACGCTTTCTCTTAAGAGTCCTAAGTTCCAAAAAGTGGAAAACTTTGATGAGTTGTTTCTCAAAAACTATGGTATATAGAAATATTTCATCTAAAGGTATAGGATCATATAGGTTCCATCTACAATAACCTCTCTTATTATTCCATATCTCCAATCCATTTGGCCATGGCAACAAGGTTTTGCACATTGAAAAAAGAGTCAAATGCATTGAAGAGAAAGTTGCAAGGTGGCATAATTTGTGTTTTGTTCATTGTGTAACTAAAAAGACAATCCCAACGCATATGGGTGGGAAATTTTATGCTAGGAAAGGTCTTGTTTTGTACCCCATCATGCCAAATTGTTCTAGGCTACATTATGTCGACCTTTCTCTTAAGAGCCCTAAATGCCAAAAAATAGCGAACTTTAACAAGATGTTTCTCAGAAACTATGGTACTTAGAAAAATTTCATCTAAAGGGAAAGGGTCACATAGGGTCCCTCTATAATAACCTCTCTCTGTTTTTTATATCTCCAATCCATTTGGTCGTGGTGAAATTTTTTTTGCTACCCCAAAAATTGTTAGATGCATGCAATGTGAAGTTGAAAGGTAGCCTATTTTTTGTTCTATTCTTTGTGGGGCCAAACCATCAGTGCCAAAATGTTTGAGTGGGCACATATACACTAGGAATGGTCTTGTTTTGCACCCAAACTCTCTTGAACGTTCTAGACTACACTATGTCAACACTTTCTCTTAAGATCCCTAAGTGTAAAAACTTATCAAACTTTGACATGTATCTCAGAGTCGATCGCATATATGAACATTTTGTTTCAACCTATAGGTGCAAGTGAGGCCCCTCTACAACAAGCTCTCTCAAATTTTGAATACTTGAAACCATTTGACCATGGTGAAAGGATTTTTGCTGCCCAAAAAATTGTCAAATGCATGCAATGTCAAGTTGCAAGATATCCTATTTTTTGTTGTATTCTTCATGGTCCCAAACTATCAGTGCCAACATGTCTGGGTGGGAACGTCTACACCAAGCATGGTCCTATTTTTCACCCTGTTACCCATAAATAGGACCCCCCTTCTCTTTTCCTAACTATCTTTCCTTTCGCCTAAGTTTGTTTCTTAAACTTGTGTTCGGGTGGCCTTTTGTTGTCTTCCTCGAACTCGAGCGAGGTTTTCGTTTGTTCTCTGAACCTCTCATTTTACCACTTGCATTGTTCGATTCTCACTAGATGGTGTCTTCTTACCATTTCCAAACTTACATTTCCTTCAAGAGTGAGTGTACATATGTTATTAACCTGAGTGATGAGTTGTCATGCATCAGAATCTAGAAACTTCACTCGCAAGTTATACCTTTAGGTAGTATTCTTTAGACTATTTGAAACTTAGGTGGTGTTTTCTTAAGTTACGTGAACTACCCATTTCACCACCCAGAAGGTTTTCAGTGATCAATGAAATAACAAGCTTAATTCACATAACCAGTGCATTATACAGGAAAGGAAACTAGAATTTTCAAATATGATATGAACAGGAAACCAATGAAGCCATGCATACCAAGATACAATGATATCAAAAGAAATATTTTATTTATTCATAAATATAAATGTTTTACATTGCATTGGCACTACAAAATTGTCTGATTCGACTAAAAAAGTTCATTTCGTGGGAAAAAAGACAAAAAGAGGCACTTCCTCTTAGGTACACAGAGCAAATATCAGGACACGAATGCCCTCAGTAATAGTCTGCAAGCGTTCAACTTGAGTTGGTGATAATAGATTATCGTGCGACTAGAGGAATTGCGCAAAGAGTCCCATATCATTTCTTACAACTCATGTGCATAGAAGAGCCACAACTTCCTCCAAAGTCTCATCTTGAAGGGTCAACACAATGTAGATGCCATCAGCTATCAATCCATTCCAAGGGTAGTGGCTAAGCCCGTTAATTTCCACATTGACTCAATGATGAAACTCAGGCTTTACCAGGTGCTCTAGTGCTCTCAATCCCCAGTCGTGACGACTAGAAGTCTTGATGATTGTGTATATAAAATGTTCTAGCATGGTTGTGTTGTGTACATGGGCTTGGCTTAGGAACACCTCACCCAAAATGCTACAAAGCACTTCTTCTTTTATCTCGCTCTACACCATGAAGACATCTTTCAATTGGTCTGACATATGCCTAAATAGCGGATTGTATTTGATCTCTTCCAAGATAATGTAGTCATTGCTAGAATTATCATCACTCTGAGAACTCACCATGTTTGATATTATTGATTGACAAAGAAAGGTGACATTGGTTGAATATATAGAAGATTGATTAGACATTGGTGTGTTCTCCTAAGTTTGATGAGATGGCAATTTAGTCCCCAATTTATGGCTGATTTGAGCTGGTTTAAATTACAATTTCCCATCAAGCAACATACGCATGCTACCACTTGATATTCCTAGATGTTGCATTAATTGTTAGTAGTTGAAAGGTCATTCGGCGGCTGTTGGTGAGATCAATATTGGTTTTTCTTATCGATGTCTATTCCTCTACCAAGATTGATTCTTCTGGTTGATTTTAGCAATTCTCAAGAAATGTTGGAAAAACAAGAAGGCCACTAATTTAGTAATGGATTTCATGACCGTCCAGTGGCATTGGCTTTGCTATAAATTTGAAAATGTAAAAGAAGATAGGGGCTTTTTTTTTTTATATACACCTTGTGGTGTTATTGAGAGGGGTTAGCATTTTTTCAAACTGTAATGATTTATATTCTATGTGTTATAAATTTAATGATACTTAGTATGTTGATCTTGGTATTATGCGTGTGTCTTCTTTGAAAGATAAGTTTGTATAACATTCATTTATTGCAGTTTGATTTTATCTTTTTGATTGGATGGTCATAGGTTTTCAATCTTTGTGTTGGTCATGTGTGGCTTTGATTTATGCTTCTTGTGTTAGCTTCATATTTATGAGCTAGTGTTAGTCACCTTTCCTAATTTTTGGTTAAAAGCATACACATATTCATTAGATTAGATAAATTCATTGAAAATTTGGTGAGGTAGTTGTACCTCGACAAAATTCAAAGAAAAGCCACAAATGCAATTTTGGTCTTTTCGGAGTTGTTAGCAGATTTTCACTAGTGCTTGTTGACGTGTCCGATGGCACAACAACATGCAAACAGAATATTGCTACTATGTTTCTCCTAAAAGAGAAAGATAATCACATGGATATCTTAGCTCCCAAGGTCTTTGTAGTTGGTTCTCAACTATGTTGATGTTGCTCAGTGGTCAATGTAACAGTAATGTTCAAGGGGCTTGCTGGTGTTGGGCTTATGGATTGTTCTAAAATCAAGCATGAATTTAAATCTACTTTAACTGGGGTTTTCAAAGAAACATAAAAAGATAGAACAAGGTTTTGGTACTGAAAAGAATGATAATTCATCTAACTTAACCAGACTTGTTACCTCTCAAGGAATTGCTAATTAAAACTGAAGAACAAAATTAACTTGTGATTAACACTAGTTGCATTCATTCACAGTGCTGATTTCAACAACGGATTATAAGTTACCATTTAAATAAAACACAAAATAATATTTCATTCCTTGAAAGCTTTCAAAATTAGATGGTTAACTTAAGATAAATACCATTTTGGAACACAATATGAAGTAGATTTGAATCTGGTTGCTTCTACTGTTAGTGAGACAGATAAGCAACATTTACAAATCTGGCACAATCACCAGTGTACAGAAAACCCATTTCTTCATACTACTTCCATCTATACTAAGAAAACTGGAACGATACATTACTTTCCATACTGAATCTAACTCCTAACTAAGAAGACAAAAGAAGCTCCCTTTACTAAGAAACAGGATGTAGTTCCATCTCCTCTATCCTTCAGAAAATATGTCTAGAACTATCTACTCTATTCCTTTTCTATTTCTTCTCTCTAACTCCTAACTTTCAACTTCTAACTTCCAACCTCTAACCCTCTCCCTTTACAAAGAGGCAAGAAATCCATATATACACCACCTCCAAAAAGAATGTCGGCCCCCATTTTTAGGGTTTACAAAATATCTTCCATCGGTTGCAAGAGGATCGGCATCTAGATCTTTTGAAGAAAGTCAGTTCTACATTAAATGTGAATCACTACTATCCATGTCGGTAAAAGATTGTCCCAGGGATGATCTCAAATCTTTTGTAGCTACCAAATTAACTCCTACGCCTCCATGTCCATCTTTGAACTCTAGCGGAGCCGCTTTGAATGCCCTAAAATATCACCATTAATGTCGAGCTACCCCTGTTAGTAGACACCAGCTGGCATTATGACTCACGGCTTCCTTCTTCTTCTTCGGCTTTCTTCCCGCTCGAGATCGGTCCTTCTGCAAGTTATTGGCATGACTAACTTCCTTCGCCGAGACACTACACCGAATTCGTGTCCTTTCGCCGAGAGCTCACTTCACTTCGGGGATACTTTTCTTGGTTGGTGAGATGTTACACCATGCTCAATATGCTATACCGAAGGCAGAAAATATGTCGGCGGGACCCTATCGGGTCGACAAGACCTTCCTCCTTCAGCCAGACATCACGCCGAACTCAGATCCTTTGGCGAAACTTCCTCGAGAGATATCTGCAGATAAATAACTTGATCTTGCAAAACAGATTCCTCCATTAGTTCTCAAAGGCAAATAAAATATATCATTATTTATCATGTCTTTAATTTTATCAAAAAGAAACACAACTCCGGCAGAGGCAAAACCAAAACTAAAACGGAAACACACTTCCCTTTTAAAACCGGTGGAGGCGGGACCAAATCGAGACCGGGACGAGAGGGTAAACTGGATGAATCCTGGCGGAACTGGGATCAGGACAACATAGGACCTAGAAACGACATCCCTCGCCTTTAAAACTGGCGGGGGTGGGGCCAAAACGAAGATCAGAACTGGGATCGGAGTCGGGATAGGAACGAGCCAAGGAAATAATCACAATTCCCGAGTTTGTACCTCGTCTCGGCTCCGTGTCCGCGAAGGAAACCAAAATGCAAAGGACAGGGAAACAAAACGCCGGCGGGGTCAGGACAAAAACCGATCCCGGGCAAAGCACAACAGGGGTGGGGGCAGAACCAAATCCGAAATTGAAACTTCTTCAAAGTTTCATTTTCGGATTCCATCCCGATCCCGCCTCCGACAAACATACAAAGAAGAAAAAGAAAAGGGGGAAAGGAAGAAAAACACCCCGCAACCAAATGATCGAAACCGGGGTAGAATAAAATAACAAAGCGGAAGCAGGATTGGGACCAAACCCGAACCAGAAATTTTTCCAAGTTTCGGGTTCGTATTTCATTCAGGTTCCGCCTCCGACAACATACAAAAAGACGCGCAAGGTAAAAGAAACAAAAAAGGTGGAACTGGGACCGGGGAAGGAAAAGAAAACAGAGCTTGGAAGGAATTCCAAGTTCGGTTCCGGTTCCAGGCCTGCCAAAACAAACCAAAACGCGAAGGGAAAAACTGACGACGAAGAGAGAGAGAAGGGAAAGGCGGAGTCGGGGCTGGGATGGAATCCGAACGAGAAACTTTTAACAAAGTTTAACATTCCAATTCGGACCCGGACCCGGCTCCGACAACATACAAAGAGACGAAGACAAAGAACTGTCAGAACTGGAGCCGAGGACGAAACAAGACCAGAACTTGGAAGGAATTTCCAAGTCCGGTATTGGTCCCGGTTTTGCTTCCGACAGAACTTAAAAGAAAAACGCCTAAGGCAGAAAACCAAAGGCCAAAGGGAAAAGAAAAAGGGGGACCCATTTTGGTCCAAAATAAAATGGGGTGGTTATACAAGGCATAACAAATGGCAACTCATCTGGGAAATGGTTTAACCATTTTCAAGAAACTGAAGGATTCAACTACCCAGAATCTCTGGTTTATGAGCATTACAACTCCAGTTGGGTCAGTTTTAGTAACCAAGGCTGAGCTAGAATCTCAAATGTAAATCAACAATAGCTACGCCTGAATCTACGTGTGTGTTGGATTGTGCATCACCCTTTTATAAAGTTTTCTTCATTTTTTGGACAACAATGCGCAAGATTTGAGCTACATGAGTTGATCCCCTTAGCTATTGTGCAATGATATCCTGGGCATTGCTCCGCTGCCAGTCAGGCGTCCATTACCCTGATAGAGATACCTCTAGTTTTCTCACAGCATTGCTCTACTACCAGCTAGGCGTCCATAGCCCCGGTAGAGATACTGGAATCACCCATTCATATTGAGTCTTCTTTTCTCTTTAGATAATTCTTTTTCTTTTTCTTTTCTATTTTCTCTTGAATTTTTAGATATTTCATTCAATTCTTCTCAATATGTCAGATGCTTAATATCTGATCTGGGTTGAAAACTACCATGGACCTCGTAACAGCACTTGGGAGATTGGATTTTTCACTCAAGTCTTACAACATTATTACCCTAGGACAAATACGCCATTATAAGAGGAGATGATCTTGATGATTTGTGATAGATTCAAAGGGAGCTAATGAAGGTTATTTACTTTGCACCTTGCTCTCAAGACTTTCCGCAACTCATGTTGACAATGGGAATAAAACAAAGAATTTAGGACAAGAGCACCCAATTAGAAAACCTGAAAATATCTAAACCACTTCTCTCCTAACAACCAAAGTATGCTTCAAATAACAACCCACCATTTCAAGATGGAAAGAAACAAACCAACCCCCAAGAACAAAACAAGACTGACACCAAAGGATAAAGGAAACAAGAGGACAGAAAAAGGAACAAGTGAACACGGACCCAAAACTATTTACAAATAGAAAAGAAAACTATTTACAAGCAGGAAACAAATAAATTATTTACATAAAAGAACAGAAAAATACTTACATATAGAACAGAGAATCAGCATGCTTTATGACTCAAAATAATGCTTAAGAAACTGCCCATTGATAGGCAAGGGAACAGGTTCTCCAGTTAAACTACTCAGTCTGAAAGCATTTTCTCCTAGGATCTCAGCAATCTGATAGGGACCCAACCAGAGCTTATCGAACTTCTGGTGATTGCCCTTCTTTTCACTAGCTTTATCCCATAACAACACAAGGTCTGATATCTTGAACGCCTTGATTTTGGCTCTTTTGTCAAACCAACGTTTGACAACAGCCTGATGCCTAAAGAATTGTTGCAAGGCGGCATCCCTCTGCTCCTTTAATTTTAACAAGGCAACTAATCTTACTTCTATCCTATCATCACTAGAATAGAATTTCTGCATGAACTCAAGGATAGGTATTTGGAGGTGGATAGGGAACACAGGCTCCTGCCCATACACTAGCTTGAATGGTGAAGTTTTTAAAGCAGCCTTAATCCTAGTCCTATCTTCCCATAATGCAAATCTCAGCTGGGTATGCCAATCTCTAGGGTTGTTTTCTAACAGTTTCTTAATTACCCCTAAGAGATTCTTGTTGGTTGATTCTGCAACTCCATTTCCTTGTGGGTAATAATTTGAAGAATACTTTAAAACAATTTTGTGATCATATGCCCAGGAAATAAACTCAGCAGAAGAAAAGGCAGAGCCATTGTCACATACCAACGCGAAGGGTGCCCCAAACCTTGTAGTGATGCACTCGGTGAGGAAATTGATCACTACCTCTGTTGTGTTGTTCTTACAGGGTATAGCTTATGTCCATCTTGTGCAGTAGTTAGTGGCAGTCAAGATGAATTTGTGTCCTACAGAAGAGTTTGGGTTAATTACCCCAATGAAATCCAGTGCCCATTGGGAAAATGGCCTTACCTCATAGACAGGCTGCAATGGCATGGCTGCATAGCGTTCTTTTGGTGCAGAAATCTGACATACGTGGCATGTTCTCACATGTTGATGGGCATCTTTGAACACACACGGCCAGTAATAACCAGATCTAAGGATCTGATGCGCCAGTGAGTCTGCAGAACCATGACCCATGCCATGTTTCCCATGGAATTCAGTGATGACATGCTTGGCCTCTTGCTGATCAAGGCATCGTAGGTATACCCCTTTGAAATTATTCCTATATAATAATCCTCCTTTGAGCATATAATGAGAGCTCTTCATTCTCAGCGCTCTCCTTTGAGTTGTTTTCATTCCCTTGGGACATCGATTATTGAGGATGAAACTGATGCTATCAACATACCAAGGGTCATTGGAAAAGGACCGAGTACTGTATTGCTGGAAAATAATGTTCTCACCAGCATTCACCATAGATTTAGACAAGCCTGTGCCTCTGACAAGTTTCATTGGGCGTATCTCTAGATCAAACTCTTGCAAGATGGCCATCCACTTCCCTCTTCTTTCTCCCAGCTCGCTCTGCATAAGTAGAGACTTCACAGCAGCGTCGGGAACTACAACAATGATTTGGCTTCGGAGAATGTAGTGCCTAAACTTTTTGACAGCTTGGACCAGCACAAAAGCTTGTTTTTCAAGAGTTGGGTATTTCACCTCAGCATTCTTGAATGGAGAACTCATGAAAGCGATTGGCCTCTCTTCCCCCTCTTCTCTTCATTGAGTTAGGACAACTACACAAGAATGTTCAGAGGCAAAAGAATAAATATAGAATGGCCTCAAGTAGTTAGGGCTAGTGAGGACTGGGGCTTCTGAGATGGATCACTTGACTTGAGAAAATGCAGCCTTTGCCTCATCACTCCACTCTATCTTGGCGTCTTTCTTCATCATTTCATTCAATAGTTTTACAATCTCTACAAAGCCCGTGATAAACTTTCTCACGAAGTTGATCTTTCCAAAGAAAGACCTCATTTCTTTCTTGCTTCCTGGCATGGCTATCTTGAGGATGGACTCAACTCAATCTAGGTCAATTGAAATTCCCCTTTCTGAGATTATGTGTCCCAAAAGCTTCCATGTAAACAATAATGCATTTATGGACACACTTTTTGGGATTTAAGGAGACTCCATACTGGATACATCTTTGAATAACTTTGGCTAAGTCTGCAGCATGGTTCAATCTATCTTTGGAGAATACTATCAAGTCATCCATGTAAACAATAATGCATTTATCAGACCAAATGGCATCCTTCTGTATGCAAATGTTCCCCACTTTGTAGTGAAGGTTGTCTTCATTCTGTCTTCACAGTTGACCATTACCTAATTGTATCCAGAGTAACCATCCAAGAATGATATCATCTGAGATCCATTGATGGTCTGTAATACTTCATCCAGAGAAGGAAGTGGGTAGTTATCCTTTTCTGAAGCTCTATTCAGGTTTCTGAAATCAACACATAGCCTGATCTCTCCATTTTTCTTACGAACCGGGACTAAGTTAGCTACCCAGGTTGAATGGCGCACAGGGAAGATTATCCTTGCAGAAAGCAATTTCTAAACTTCCCTAAGGATCAGTGGCTCAATCAAGGCGGTGACAGGGCATAGTTTTTGTCGAAATGGCTTAACTTCAGGTTTCAAGGGAATAGTATGGGTCATTACAATAGCATCAAATGTCTTTAGGTCTTCATACCCCCAGGCTACTGTAGCAATATATTTCTTAAGTGCCATCAATATGTCCTTTCTGATTGCTTCAGGGCAGGCTTTTCCTATGTAGACATTCCTTTCGGGGCCAGAATCAGCTAAGTTAACAATTTTGTATTCACCTCCTTTATCTTCAGCTCATATCTTCTCTCGAGCCCTTGGGTCTAAATCAAAAATTATTTCCAAGGCCACCATTCCCTTGGGAATGTTATTTCTTTTCAAATTGAGGACCCCTTTTGTATCACAATCTTCAGGGCTCCAATCTCCTTGGTCCCTATTGGACTCATCAATGATTTTCCCTTGGAAAACATCTGAGCTTGCTAAAAAGGCAAGAATATGTCGATCATCATCAAAAACCTGAAAATTTCTGACATTATCAGGAACAGCAGGGGTGGAAATTAATTCCACTGAGAATTTCTTGAGCTTGGAGCCTTGCATAGGTTCCAGGGTGCTTGCAGCAACAACCAATGAATTAGCTATCTTATTTTCCTCTCTTGGGATTAAGCTAATCCCAAAGGCATCAAAGTCCTCAATTAAGTTCCATACCCTATTTGTATATGTTGCTAGCCTTCTGTTGTGACATGTATATTGGCTGCGCACTTTCCTGATAACTATTTCTGAGTCTCCCTTGACCATCAAGGTTGTGACTTTCTTCTTATGTGCAAACATCAATCCCCGTGCTAGAGCTTCATATTCCGCTACGTTGTTTGTGCATCCAAATTGCAATCTGTAAGAAGCAAAGAAAGTTTTCCCTTTTGGGCTGGTTAGTTCAATCCCAACACCACAGCCTATCTTAGATTTGGATCCATCAAACGTGAGGGTCCACAGCTGGTCATGGGTTGGAGTTGGTTCTTTTGGGGTCATTGTGAGCACTTGGATAGAATGAGCCATGGGCGGGGTAACTTGATCTTTTGGATCAGATATAGGGAATGGGTGTTCAATAGGTTCCTCAGGAGTAATTCCCAATCCCTACACAGATGTATTATGTGACCCAAGGTTATCTTCTTGACATTCACTTGCATCTTTGGTTAACCCCTTGGGTTTTGGTATATTCGTGAGTGCAAGGGTGTCGGGCCAATCTTGGAGTTGTTCCACATAAACATGTTGGTTTGGAAACATAACTAAGTCAAGTTCGATTTGGGAAGGAATTCCTTTTGAAAGTATCTTATCCCTGGTCAGCATTATTGCTTCCTTGGCTTCAAATGAGAAGTGATCTACAATGGTCTCGGGGTGACTTGAGCTAGCATCCTTAGCTTGGGAAACATGATTTAAAATGTCAATGCAGGGTTGGCACGTTAATTCAGAATGATTTTGGTAATGTACCCTACACCAATTAGGGAGTCGGAGGCTTTACAGATCGATATCTTTCCCCAAGACTAGCTGATCTTGTTGCAGCTTCTTGATCAATGCTTGTTGATTTTCATTAATCATAGAATCAGGGGACTTTGGTATTAACAATTCTTTAGGATCAAGAACAAAAAAGGTTAAAATTTCATCTCTTTTATAAACACCTATCCCAGTTTTGAAATAAGCTACCTCATTGGGGAAATCATACTCAGTGATGACATGCTTGAGGCAAGGCTCACTTTCAATCCTAATCTGAGTAGGAATCCCTCTCCATGGTAGCCACATATCTGAAAAGTCAAGGGAAAGATATCCCCCTAGACTTTTCATCAAATCTCTGCTCAGCAGCATACCATAGGTCTCGGGAATGTCTGTTACTTGAATATCTATGTTGGTTAGGATCCTAGGGTCATATCCTACTTGAACATGTATATTTCTTAATTCCCCCACTACATTAACCTCTATTTTGTCAAGTTGAATGACCTTCTTGTTTGTTTGAATGGAGTTCAATCCCAACTTCTTGCATATGGAGAATGGCATAACATTTCCTGAAGCACCTGAATCTAACAGACAATTGTGCAGGTTCTTCCCATAAATTCTTAAACTCAAAAGAAATGGTGGAGTACCTACCTTGTTTCTGTACAAGGCCACGTTCACGTCCCCAGCAGGTGCCACCTTGTTCTTTCCTTTTGATTTGTCAACTTGCTCCAAAGCTTTCAGCACTATCTCCCATTGGGCAGGACACCACTTTAGGATGTCAAAATATGACAAAGAAGTTTTATGTTTTTGCATCTCAAAAACAATGTCAAATTATGTGTTACAGCTCGCACTCCCTTTGAAGACACCAGAGGGATTACCCTTGTTTTGGAAGTCAGGCGAGCCTTTTGGTGGAGGAGGGTTATTATCAACACATTTATTTGGAGGCACCATGTGATTAGGTGGTGCTGATGAGGTGAATGGATCCTTATTTTGATTTCTCAGGAAGTGTCCTTTCATCTGAAAGGCTTGGGCATCATATGAATCTTCCTCTGGTTCATTCTCCTCTTGCCTTGGGAATGAAGGCTCCTCCTCAAAGAGGTCATATGTCATTGATGTGTCTACTAAGCCGCCTTCTTTGTGAGGATTCCCTTGGAACGTTTGGGCATCTGCCTGTGCCATCTTGACAACTTTCTCCATTTCAGGGAAGTTCACCTCAGAATGGGTTGTAGTATCATGCAGCATGCACCAATTAGTCATGAAGTTGAGGTCAACCACGTTTGTAGTATGTGATCTCTCCTCATTTGCTTGATAGTTATGAGAGACTCCACCATTATTGGGCCTTGTATTCCATTATCTGTTGTTATTTGACCTTTGGTTATATCCTCTATTCTGATTCCGATATCCTTGGCTAGAGGAGTTTTGGCCTTGATAACCCCTTTGGTTGTAATTGTTATGATTTTGATAGTTACCCTGGTTTTGGGAGGGGTTCAATCGAAGCTGAGCCATGTCATTTGTGACTTGAGATAGTGTTTTCTTCAAGGTTTCTACTTCGTTAGTAAGTTGGATTGTCTTTTCACTTTCCACACTCTTAGCAACAGGTGGCTGACCACCATGATTTGGTGTTCCAATCTGGTTATGATGACCATGGGAACTTTGAGGAACCTGTAATTGTTGAAAGAGATCAGGAGTTCCAGTAGCAAAGAATGGAATGGGTGGTTGGGTTTGCAATTCAGACATAGGCCCATAATGTGAAGAAGACATCCCTGGGATAGTGTTGAATAGAGGAGTTGGGCTATACATCTGATATCCTATTGAAGGGAAACCTCCTCCCAGACTTCCTTGTTGAGAACTAATTTGTTGTTGCAGCTTGATAGCTAAATGATAGACTTTGGATAGAGAATCAATATCAGCTGGTTGATAAGTCCTTTGGAGGAACAAGCCAAGCAAGGGGTCTATAACTCTAAAGTAAGCTTGAATGGCACTGTTCTCAGCGACTAGATAGGGATCTTGCAATCTTCTACACATTCATTGGAACCTGGTGTTGAACAAGGGCAAGTATTCACATGGATCTTTCCTGATGGTAGCAAATTGGTGGTATAGAAGAGCTGGATCCACATAAACCCTGAACTGATTGATGAAAGCATTTTCCAAATGTGTCTAGGTCAAAATAGAACCTTGCGGAAGGTTAAGATACCAATTGTATGCCATATCCCCTAAGGAGTAAGGGAACAACCTACAGACTACATCATGGTGAGCTATCTGAGCTCTGGTACAAGCATCCTTAAAAGCTTGTATGTGCTCTTCAGTGCTCCTTGATTTTCCATGAATGTACTTGGGGCAAAATCTTTCAGGGTTCTTAGGCATGTTGTGAAATCCTCCAGGAATAGTCCCCAATGGAGAGGGATTATTCTGAAAGAACGCCATTGGTGGGGGTGGTGGTGGTTGAGCCAGCTATTGTATGGGTTGAACCAGCTGTAATGACAGTTGAGATGGATTAGGTGGTGGATTGATGGGTATCCACTGGGGTATTGGTGAAAAGCCTAGTGGAGTGAGCGGAGCTGATAAGGGTGGTATGATGGTTGAGCCAGTCTTATGACTCTTGTGTCTTATTGGGGTCTTGAGTTCTATGAAAGGTAATGGATTTTCAGTTGATTGAAGAACTCTGTGAGGCATTCTTGGGGAGAAAACCCCAGTTTTATCCAGTTTTCCCTTCTAGACCCTCCTTCTAGCGCCAGTTCTTGTTGACGTGTCTGATGGCACAACAACATGCAAACAGAATATTGCTACTTTTTTTCTCCTGAAAGAGAAAGATAATCACATGGATATCTTAGCTCCCAAGGTCTTTGTAGTTGGCTCTCAACTGTGCTGATGTTGCTCAGTGGTCAATGTAACAGTAATGTTCAAGGGGCCTACTGGTGTTGGGCTTATGGATTGTTCTAAAATCAAACATGAATTTAAATCTACTTTAACTGGGGTTTTCAAAGAAACATAAAAATATAGATCAAGGTTTTGGTACTGAAAAGAATGATAATTCATCTAACTTAACCAGACTTGTTACCTCTCAAGGAATTGCTAATTAAAACTGAAGAACAAAATTAACTTGTGATTAACACCAGTTGCATTCATTCACAGTGTTGATTTAAACAACAGATTATAAGTTACCATTTAAATAAAACACAAAATAAGATTTCATTCCTTGAAAGCTTTCAAAATCAGATGATTAACTTAAGATAAATACCATTCTGGAACACAATATGAAGTAGATTTGAATCTGGTTGCTTCTACTGTTAGTGATACAGATAAGCAACATTTACAAATCTGGCACAATCACCAGTGTATAGAAAACCCATGTCTTCAGACTGCTTCCATCTATACTAAGAAAACTGGAACGATACATTACTTTCCATACTGAATCTAACTCCTAACTGAGAATACAAAAGAAGCTCCCTTTACTAAGAAACAAGATGCAGTTTTATCTCCTCTATCCTTCAGAAAATCTGTCTAGAACTATCTACTCTATTCGTTTTCTATTTCTTCTCTCTAACTCCTAACTTTCAACTTCTAACTTCCAACCTCTAACCCTCTCCCTTTACAAAGAGGCAAGAAAGCCATATATACACCACCTCTGAAAAGAATGTCAGCCCCCGTTTTTAGGGTTTACAAAATATCTTTCGTCGGTTGCAAGAGGATTGGCGTCTAGATCTTTTGAAGAAAGTCGGTTCTGCATTAAATGCAAATCCCTGTTGTCCATGTCGATAAAATATTGTCCCGGGGATGATCTCAGATCTTTTGCAGCTACCACATTAACTCCTATGCCTCCGTGTCCATCTTTGAACTCCAGCGAAGCCACTTTGAATGCCCTAAAATATCACCATTAATGTCGAGCTACCCCTGTCAGTAGACACCAGCTGGCATTATGACTCACGGCTTCCTTCTTCTTCTTCGGCTCTCTTCCCGCTCGAGATCGGTCCTTCTGCAAGTTATCGGCGTGACTAACTTCCTTCACCGAGACACTACACCGAAGTCGTGTCCTTTCGTCGAGAGCTCACTTCACTTCGGGGAGACTTTTCCTAGTCAGTCAGACATTACACCACGCTCAATATGCTATACCGAGGGCAGAAAATATGTCGACGGGACCCTATCGGGTCGGCAAGACCTTCCTCCTTCGGCCAGACATCACACCGAACTCAAATCCTTTGGCGAAACTTCCTCGAGAGATATCTGCAGATAAATAACTCAATCCTGCAAAACAAATTCCTCCATTAGTTCTCAAAGGCAAATAAAATATATCATTATTTATCATGTCTTTAATTTTATCAAAAAGAAACACAACTCCGGCGGAGGCGGAACCAAAACTGAAACGGGAACACACTTCCCTTTTAAAACCGGCGGAGGTGGGACCAAATCAGGACTGGGACGAGAGGGTAAACTGGATGAATCCCGGCGGAACTGGGATCGGGACAACATAGGACCTAGAAACAACATCCCTCGCCTTTAAAACTGGTGGGGGCAGGGCCAAAACGAAGATTGTAACTAGGACCTGAGTCGGGATAGGAACGAGCCAAGGAAATAATCACAATTCCCCAATTCGTACCCCATCTTGGCTTCGCGTCCGCGAAGGAAACCAAAACGCAAAGGACAGGGAAACAAAACTTCGACAGGGTCAGAACAAAAACCGTCCTGGGCAAAGCACAACGGGTGCGGGGGCGGAACCAAATCTGAAATTGAAACTTCTTCAAAGTTTTAGTTTCGGATTCCATCCCGATCCTGCCTCTGACAAACATACAAAGAAGAAAAAGGAAAGGGGGAAAGGAAGTAAAAAACCCCGTGACCAAATGATCGAAACCAGGGCAAAATAAAATAACAAAGCGGAAGCGGGATCAGGACCAAACCCGAACCAGAAACTTTTCCAAGTTTCGAGTTCGGATTCCGTTCCGGTTTCACCTTCGAAAACATACAAAAAGACGCGCAAGGTAAAAGAAACAAAAGAGGCGGAACCGGGACCGGGGAAGGAAAAGAAAATAGAGCTTGTAAGGAATTCCAAGTTTGGTTCCGATTCTGGGCCCACCAAAACAAACCAAAACGCGAAGGGAAAAACCGACGACTAATAGAGAGAGAAGGGAAAGGCGGAGTTGGGGCCGGGATGGAATCCGAACAAGAAACTTTTAACAAAGTTTAACATTCCAATTCGGACCTGGACTCGGCTCCGACAACATACAAAGAGACGAAGACAAAGAACCGTCGGAACCGGAGCCGAGGACGAAACAAGATCAGAACTTGGAAGGAATTTCCAAGTCCGGTATTGGTCTCGGTTCCGCTTCCGACAAAACTTAAAAGAAAAATGCCTAAGGCAGAAAACCAAAGGCCAAAGGGAAAAGAAAAAGGGGGACCCATTTTGTTCCAAAATAAAATGGGGTGGTTATGCAAGGCATAACAGTGCTAAGTTTGGCTCAAGAGTCATTTGTTCAAACATATTTTTCTTGAGCCATTCCATTCATTAATGCACCCAAAATCTCCCAAACATTCTGAGCTACATTGTGTCGATGCTTTCTCTTAAGATCCATAAGTGCAAAAAATTATCAAACTTTGATGTGTTGTATCTCAAATTTAGTGGCACATACAAAAATTCTATCTAAACCCAGAGGTGCATGTTAGGCCTCTCTACAACAACTTCTCTCATATTTTGAAAAATCAAACCCATTTGGTCGTGCTAAAACTTTTTCTGCTGCCACAAAAACCATGAGATGCATGTAATGTCAAGTTGCAAGGTATCCTAATTTTTTTTCTATTCTTTGTGGGCCTAAACCGTTAGTACCAACACGTCCAAGTGGGAACATCTACACTAGGAATGGTCCTTCTTTGCACCCAAACTCTCTTGAACATTTTGGGCTACATTGTATTGACGCTTTCTCTTAAGATTCCTAAGTGCAAAAAATTGTCAAACTTTGGCGCATTGTATCTCAAACTCAGTGGCACATACAAATTTTTTATCTAAACCTATAGGTACATTTGAGGCCCCTCTACAACAACCTCTCTTATATTTTTAATACTCAAAACCATTTGGCTATGGTGAAAGTTTTTCTACTACCCCAAAAACTGTCAGGTGCATGCAATGTCAAGTTGCAAGGTATCCTTCTTTTTTTTCTATTCTTTGTGGTCCCAAATTTTCAAGGCCAACACAATTGGGTGTGCATGTCTGCACTAGGCATGCAAATAAAATTAATATTTTTTTGGGAATTATACAAGATTTGCCAGGTTTTACACCTTTTTCAAGGGGGTTCTTAAAGTTATCCCTGGTCAAGACCCATCCATGCATCCATCATTATATCCTTCATTAGTTTTTTAGCTTCTCCCTAAGTTGATCTTAAGGGGGGTGTTAAGTAATCAGGAAAATCACCTAATAATTAATTATTCATTAATTAATTAGTAGGCCCATTTTACTTTACTACACTTAAGCTAAACTGAGGAGTGAATTTTTATTATTATATTTGGCTAATTATGGGTCATGTTGTCTCATTGCATAGCATAATGACACTTGTCACAATCTAATAAAATCTTCATCTTGGTTGTTTATAAGGATTCACCTTTTATTGTAATTATTCATTCAAAAGTATTCATGCTATCAATACAATACAAAAGCTATCATGATTTATTGGATCAGATCTTCCCTCAAGGTTATATAGCAAATCAGTTGATTTTTCTCTCTTTATGATAGGTGTTTTGGCTACAGATGATTTTTGGGAGTTTTTGGGTTCACTATCAACTCCATCTAATGCTCCACACAGTTTTTCATCAACAAGTAATCCTAACATAATGTTACAATAAGCAGAATAGTCCAATCTATAAAAATATAATAGTAAAATGGATGGAATTTTATAAATACAATTAATAAAAACTATCCTAGTAGCCTTTTGCATGAATTTTAATTATCCTCAAATACTTATACTAGATATCTTATAAATAATACATAACAATACAAGCAAGAACATTCACAACACCATGACATAATTTTTTGACCTAGAGAAACCCAATTTGGGAAGAAAACTCCAACAATGAATCCACTAAAGTACAATTTTATAAGTATAGTCTTTCTTGGGTTGAGTTTGATTCCAATCAATATAGATCGTCTCTAAACCTTGTAAATTTCCTCTCCAAATACCATGTAAAAGTGTCAAGAAGAGATGCAAAGTATAAACTAGTACTTTATATTATCAACCTAGTCGATACAACCTTCATATGTATTATTTCTAGGCTATGACCCCTAAAGTTAATGAAATAAATTGATAAAAGATTACTCCAAACACCTCCTCCTTTCTTATGCATAGAGAAGGGAATTAATAACTTCTTGTTGATTCCTAGCACTAGAAGAAAAAAGTACAAATGTTAAAAAGGAGAAAATAAAATGCATCTCATTCCAAATTCTAACTCCCTAAGCCCATATACGAACCCTTTCACTCCTTTTATTAGTTTTAAGCCACTATCATGGATGCTAGTCCATCAATGCAAACTTATAATTCATCCATTTTTGCTTGCATCTTTCAAATGCTATAAATTTTGCATACAAACTCAAAATTAGGTGTCATTTTTTAAAAATTGTAATATTTTTCAAGTTTTCTTTGAATATGCAATCAAATCCAACTTATGATTCCACCTTCACATTCATTTTTCCCCTCCAACATAATTATTTCACAAATCTCTGAATGAGCTAAATCAATGTTGAAAGTTGTCTCATCTACCAACAAATATTCTAATATGTCTCATATCATACCAAACCCTCCTTAAGCATTAAAAAATAGTCCACTTTCTAGAAACATCTCTATGATATACATTTGATGATACACACCTCAACTGCACTTCTTGAAGAGCTATAATAGAATAACCATAATGGTTTAAATTTATATATTTAGTCTAATTTTTTGGATCATAGTTTTTATTTCTTTTCCATAAAAGGTTATGTGAAGGATTGAAAATATTTAGTGATTTTTAATCATTTCTAATAAAAAAATATTATAAAGAGTCCAAAAGAATTTTGGGACAATGATAATATTTGAATTTAGCATTGGATTCCTTGTAGAGTTTGAGAGAATACATACTTATTTGAAGAGACATGGGTCTATGGATCATTTTGGGTTCAATAATTTTTCCATGTATGAGAATTATAAAACTTCTTACAACATAACTAAAACTTGATCATGTATTACATTCCTTGTAAAAAAAGCTCTAGGGTCCATTATTTGAATCAAATATAAAAAAAATATTTAACTCTTCAAATTTAGTCCTAAAATTTTTTCATCTTAATAGGTTAAGTATTAGCAAGTATGAGCATAGGGATAGAACAAGAAACAACAATATATTGTATTGAATGTATGGGTGCACAATGTGGTAGAAAGTTATCATAGTTTTGGCATCTATGGTCCTATGAGGTCCCCCATTTGTGGCCTCACCAATTAGGGTTGGTCAAGCCCTAGGTGAAAGTATGAGAATAGGGATGGAACAAGAAATAATAATTATTTCATTGAATGTATGGAAGTACAATGTAGTAGAAAGTTGGAATATTTTTGGCATCTATGGTCTTATGAGGTCGCCCATTTGTGGCTTTGCCAATTGGAGTTGGTTAAATCCTAGGAGCATTGATCAATATAAAAAACACTTTCTTTCATTGTAATTGATACATGATCAATGGAGAAGAGGGGATATCATGAGTGTATGTGATGGAAAGTTTACAAGTGAATAAAACATAATACAACTTGTGAGTGTGATTATAGTTTAATCAACCACATCATCTACGTAAAGTTGTGAGTAGTGGAGATCTCAAGTTCAAAACTCCTCTTGCATCTAATTTGGGCTATCATGTTGACCATAATTATTAGCAATTATTTGGTAGTACTTATCAATTTGTATTTTTTGGGAAATGTAGCAATGTCATGTATTGATCTTTATTTTTTGGTACTTTTGAGGCTACATGAACTTATTCGTTTTGTACAAATATGATAGAAAAGGGTATTTATGCAATTATCTAGTTAGAGATTTTGACAAACTAGTAAAATCCATTTATTAATATAATTAGTTGAGCATTCCAATCAATGCGTAAATAGTATAGAAATTTTGCACATTCTTCAATCGAGGCAAGTGGCACAATTAGGTGAATTCCCACTAAAATGTGATATTTTTGTACATATTTTAAAACAACTATAATTATGTCGATATTGGCATGGTGTGATGGTTTATAGGTGGCATTGTTTTTCTTGCCACCAAGGTTCAAACCCCATTGGGGTGGTATTGTTGAATGGTTGTATCCGGTTCATAGCTCCGGTAAAAAGCGTTTACCCCTTGAATAAAAAAAAAAAACAACTATAATTATATCATATAAACTCAATTGTCCTTATGTTTAATAGTTATTCTTAAACATCGCCTAGTTTGATGGTCAAAGGTAAATTTTGGCCAGTAAAAATAGAACTATTTACAAGTTTTTTGGTGTGGATGAAGTGTAAATTTTTATCGACTCTTTGAATATTGAACGGGGTGATATTTAGGTAGATTATTTTGAACCTTTGAAAAAAGTGCTAGATCTCTTCACTTTTGTATATTTTTTATTAGCATTTTAAATCTTCTTAGATATGATCTTTCCTTCTAGGATGATAAAGAAGATTCTAAGCTTTTGTATGTTGATAAGACACAATTATGAGGTTTAGAATCATTCATTATTTTTTCTTGAAATACTATGGGACTATTATGAATTACATGTGGGACTGAAGAGTCTCATTTTCCTAAATATAACATAAATTAAATTTGGGAGGATCAAGTTGTAGACACCCCAAAATTGGTTAACCATCATATACATAATTAAATAAATATTTAATTAATTATTTTGCATAATTCACCATCTTTTCAATTTTTTGTAATTAATTAAATAGTCTTCTATTTAATTAATTATTGTTCATCCTTGTAATTAATTAAATTTGATTAATTATGTTTTCCCTTTATTTGAAGGTTGATTAATTCAACTCAATCATAGCCCCCACACAATAATTCTTATAATCCTGATTAATTAATTAATTAACCCCTTCACTACACCTCATTAGCATTTCCCCAATTTAATATTCCCCCAAATCCTCAAATGTGTCACCATGTGACAAGTGTTTATCCTCTTCAATGCTCACACATGTGTGCATGCATAGGTCTCCATCACCCCCAACTCATCATTTGACTTGATCCATCATTGGTTCCTCACACATGTGTGATCACACCTAGCCCTCTTCCCCATGACACATGTCACTATCCTACCTTCTCCTTTTGACACTTGTCACAAGGCTAATTCTCCAATCCTCTCACTCAATATCAACCCTCCATCTCACATTGCATCTTAGCCCTCCATTTTCCCCATCAAAAATCTATAAATTGAATGCCTCGCTCCCATTTCTAACAATCCACTTGCAAGTAATCTTGTGTTGCTCATTTTTCATCCAAAATATCATCAATATATTGTTATTATGTTGGTTTAAATAGAGCATTCCACATTTAGAATCAACCACTATCAAGAAATCATTTATGAGCACATCAAGTGGACATAGGTGCACTCCATTTCCACTCAATTAGAGGATCAAGGTGATTTAAGGTAAAAGATTTAATTTGTATTGCTTTATCATTTTTTATATTCCTTATTTCATCCTCTTGTCTTCACAAATAATAGGTGTTTTTTATTTTCAATACTATATAATCTTCATTTTCATCTTAAGTCATATAAAATTCCTAAGGCTATGCTGGATGTGTTGAAGTAATTGTCTAGGTAAGTTGGTAAGATAAATCTTTTAAAATTGTCACATTCCATATGATTTTAAACCTTTGATGTTAGGCAATGTTGAGTATTAATTAACTTGTGTGAAGGATCATAAGTTTTAGTTGAAGTGTGGAAAAGAGTACTAGAAGGATAACAAGATTGCCTTAAGGGATTTAAGACCCCAAATGTAATTATCTCCATATTTTTCTCTATGAGGGTGTTTTGATGAAAAATGGATCATAGGTGTAACGCATAGATCACTAACATCAATCCTTTTTCATAGAACATTAGGATATAGATCGACAAGGGAATTAGATTGACTTCCAACCTAAAAGGTAAGTCAATTAGCCTTGAATCTAATCATTTAATGTCTTGGAAATTGATTCAAGTTGATTTTCGTTATTGACTTAATGAAACTATGTGACCTAATCTAAAAAATGCAACTTTTTTGTAACAAAGAAACTATAAAACCAAATTTCAATAGATCTGGAAATAGTAGAGTTTTGTGCACCTGTCATACAAATCTAAGCTTGATTTTCTAGACAAGAGCTCCTAGGGTTCTTATGTCCATAGAGATGAAACTACAATCTTATTTCACTATCCTCAAGTCCCCAATCTAAGGCTTCTTCCTTTCAGATCTCACTGTCAAGTCTTCATCAATTGTCAAGATAATTGAGTTTTCGTATTTTGTCAAGTTGTAGGGTTTCAATGCAACAATGATAGAGAGGTATTCAATCTTCCTCCAATCTTCTTTAGATATGGAACTTGCACATTCAAAGAGAGAGGAAGGGTTGTGTCATATAGGGGCTTTCCTCAGTCAAATCTCGTGTTGGTGTTTCCACCTCCACAATAGTGAAGTTGATGAAAGAGAGCTTATCCTTTTGAGGGATAGAGGCTAAATGAAAAATGAATGATGAATCAAAAATTTGATGCAACTCACCACTTAGATCTAATTCCTTGAAGGACTAAATTCATGCACATCTCCTCAAGGCTTGATAGCAATTTGGCTTGGCTTGCTTTGAAGACCTACAAGGGTTGGTCCTTACAAATAAAATGTATGCATAAACATGAACAAACTCACATAAAACTTGAAATGATGCTTTGACAATGAATTTTTGCAATGATCTTGCTCTTGACTTGATAATAATTGCTTGATAATGTTTTTCTTGCCAATTCTCCTTCATAGTTTTCAAATGGTAAAATGACCAGGTATTTATATGAAATAATCTAATTTCCTACAAATTAAATTCCAATAGCTGATATTTGAAATATGAAATTCAAATAATAAGTGTCAACTCTAACATTTTAAAATTGGAGCCAAAATAGGGGGACAAAGTTGCCTAGGGAACCCTTGTCCCGACCCCATTTTGTGGGGCGTAAAGTGTCAGGAGCAAAATATTAAATGTCTACTTCGATTTTGTACATTTGATTTCTTGATAAATGATTAAAATGGGCCACAAAATGCATAATTTAGGAAATTAGATGTAAAATTAGGTCCAATCACTTAGGGGGAGAAAAACATAGTGTGAAATTGTCAAGGCTGACAATTTATGATGCTACAGAGGGTTATTATGAGGAGGAAGAAAAGATGACCATTTGTTGGATTGTGCTTCTATTTGTTAAATAATTAATGAATCTCATTGATTTGGGTGCATTTGGTTCAATATAGAAAACTCATTTATGTAAGGAAAAGGTGAAGCTAAATTTCAAGGTCAAACTAGGAAAGAAATATATCCAAGGGAAAAACTACTTGGAGACCAATGGTAACAAGAACAAGTGAGTATTTTTATAATGGTGTTCACAAAACTAAGGATAAGTGCAAGAATGTTCCTCTCAGTTTGAAATAAATTAGGTTAAGTTAGTCAACACATTAAAAATTAAAATAGTCTAATATCACTTATCTTGAAGACTTGCCAACTACAAGATACCTATAAGACCCAAATTTTTCAAAAAAATTGAAATAGGGTTGAAACATAATTGAATAAATATAATAAAAATTGAATTCCTTTTAGTGATCCAAAAAAACAAGAGGTTGATGTCAACATAAGGAATAGTCATTTGTGATGGTTATGGAACTAGCCAAAAGAGTCATACAAGACTATGGCTAAAAATATCACTATGTAGTAGGTTCTTAGGATAAGTTTGACTACATTAAAAACCACTCCAAATCTATAGGCTCCATGAGATAAAGAGAATTTTAATTGTTTGAAATATAGGTTTTCAATCTCTAAAGATTATTGGAATTATCTTTGAAGTATTTGTGTACTTTTTATTAAATAAAACTCCCAAAGGGGTATTGTAATGGGGTTGATTGTGTTTGGTTGAGTATGAATTGTGTTGCTACAACTTATTGATTCTTAGAAGAGTTGAAGTGAAATTTTGAAGGATTGAGAGAAAGTGTATAAATATTGTATATGGGTTTGTACATGTTACGTGTGTAATGAATGTCCATGAAGGCCACTAGAAGGAAATAATATTTAATATCTCAAGGAGATAGTGGCATGAGGAGTTCCCTCAATCTTCTATCTTTTTCTCCCTATTTTGGTTTCTCTAGGTGCCCATGTGCATGGATATGGGGCCAAAAAAATTTTTAAGACAAAACACACTCACACTCCTAAATCCTAACAAGGTGTACACATTAAATGTTGAATTACAACACTAATTTTTGGTAGTTTTGACTTTTTTATGTTGTATATAATGCACTCTCATTAAAACACTACACACTATAATTTAAATTATGAGAAACCCTACCCATTAGGCTTGGATTTACAAGATTGGGGGTTGGACCTACATATTTGGCTCCCAAATCTATGTTTTGCACATAAAATAGCATGTTTGAATTTCCTCAATAAATTTTCATGTTTTAGAATCAAATTCCATGAAACCACCATCAAAATGTCAATTTACTTCTTATATTTCTAACCATGTGATTTTTCCTATAGTTTGAATAAATTATAGTATTTATTTTTATTTACTTTAAGTGATTTTTTTTCAACTATAAATGCATTATTTATTTTATATTTTTAACTATCCAAAAAAATTTAAAATATAATATTATTCTTTACTTCATTCTATAGGCATTGAAAATTTTGTATTTTTAATTAATTTTGTCAATAATTAATTTCAAGATGCACTCACTTTGAAAGATCACATAAAAAAATAAAATTATAAAAACATATATCTTGTACTACATGCTCTTAACTATCTTTCCACCAATTGGTTTATAAAATATAATGAAACAAAAAAAATTGGGGGTGGTTGAGGCAAAGGAGGGGCACACACTCAACACTATATTACATTTTAGTGATAAAAATAGGATCATCTTTGTGTGTTCTCAATTTTTAACCCTCTTAATCTTAACCATTTAAAAAAAAAATAGTTTAAAAACTAGATTCAAAATGGTAAAATTCTTGTTCTTATCATGTATTTAAACTATGATTGTAAGCATTTCAATTTACTCATATTGAATTTTAAGTTTTGTTGATTTAAAGAAAAAGCTTATCATTTATGACCCCCTATTAGCCCCTCCTTTCCATACTTAACTAAGTCAAAATTGTTGTACATTCAATTTTATGTGTTCTCTCTTGTTTTGATATGTATTGTTTTCTTGTTGTTTAAGTGCACTTGACATTATAAATTTAAATGGCATGGTCTAGTCTTTCTTTCATTTGCATGAAGAGAAACAACTTACTCAATGAAATCATTCTATAAATTAGTAAGATTTATATTGGTGAACTAAACAATAGAATATTCATAATACTTGCAAATCACCCATCATGTCAAGTTGTGACATTTAAGGAGTTCTATAAGAAAATGATCTTATGTGATAGGTCAAGAAACTCTATACGTAAAAAAAAAACACAATTAGAAGGATATAATAATTTTTCAATTCATACTTCTCATGTTTATCATGCTCAAACCGTTAGAGTAATCATGCATTAGCTAATAATTAATTAACCTTTAATTAATTATTAGTCTAATTTATTATCATGCACTTAAGCTAAACTTAGGAGTGCTTTTATGCTTTTAGGGTTTTGCTACTATATATCACTCAAACCTCATTGTAATTAACTCTCGAGCTTTCATATTTTTTTTATAGTCTCTTGATTTTGTAGCTTTTTCTTGTTGAGGAATATTGCATATATTGTTTGCAGATCTCTTACGTGGAAGGTGTCTTTGTTTGTTATTTGATCATATGGCTCATGGTTTTGTGGCTTTTCACAATTCTAACATGGTATCAGAGCCAAGATTCAATGAACCCCTTCTCGATTTATGAGGTTTTTTCTTCAACAAGGGTTACAGGCTTCATATTCGAATCCCCTTTGTTTTTTTTGTAAATTTTTGGAGGTGGATGAATTTTGGGGCATCTGAGATCAAAACAAAGTCTTCCATTGGATTCAAAATTGTCAAGAAAGTCATATTTGGCTTTTGTTTGGCCTGATTTGGATTCTTGAGGTCAGATATGTGAGGGTTTCAAGCAATTGCTTTTTTTCCAAATCCAGAGTGTAGCTACATTTTTGGTGCATTTTGGCATGAAAAGGACCTCGTCGTTGGATTCGAGAGGCTGACTCCATGAATTTTGATATATAATTTGACCTATTTTAGTGTTAGAAGCCTTTGAGGAAAAATTTCTTATGCAAGGGCTCGTATGGCCCCTATACAGATTCTTCCACATAATCCAAGAAAAAAAGAGGTCAAAAATAAATCTTTGGGTCAGTTTTCTTAATTTCTTAATTTTAGAAATTTAAAAAATAAATAAATCAAAAACAATTTGAAAAGGAAAGTTGATGTGAAAAGGGGTGGCGACTTTAATTTCATAAGGGCGCATTTAGTTGGTACCCAGAGGGTACTGTGCATGTAGACCTTGCGAGCCCCACTAGCGGCATTAAAAGCCACTGGCCACCCTTCAAAACCTGGTAGCCTTTTGCTATTTCTGGTGGGTTTTCACTTTCCAACAGGCGTTCACTTTCCAATGCCATCTGTTTCTTTTTTCTAATGATATTTTGCCAACCGACAAAGCCTTTTTCTAGCACGCAACATTTTTTTGGTTGAAATTTTTTTGACAACCCCACAACGATAATTTTTTTCCAGAATATTCTTTCTTCAGAGCATATTCTAAGGCCGATTTTTTTACAGGGAGGTCAATTTTTTTTCCGATAACCAAGGGAATATTCTTGCAAATATTCCTACTGATGTCAGCATGACATCATACGTACAGATGCTAACATTAGCATGATGTCATCCATATGGCCTAGGGCAAGGGCCCCAAGTCCCTTCTTTTTATCCTCAAGGAGTGGGTTTTTTCTTTTGGCCATAACTTGGGCATACAATGTCATTTTTTGGCAAACAAGATATCGTTGGAAAGTTGGTTTTACTAACTTTCTCGTGGTGTGGGTCTCATCACTTGATTTTGTTGTTGTGCATTCTACAACCTATTGAAGTTAGAGGTGTTGTTTTCAGTCCCGAGCTCATAACTTTTGACTATTTTCTCTATTTTTCACGATTCCAACAACATTGGAACCATCTTTCAAAACTCTTCAGTTCTATCCATGCATTTTTTCTATATTGTTCTCTAGATACATTTTATTCAAATTTTTTTGTTTTTCCACTCTAGTGAATTACTTGGATGTCTTAGCTCTTGGAATCTTGTTCTTTGCATGGGATGACTCTTTTTTGTTGTTCTTCAAGAATTTCAAGTATTCTATCCTATTTGGGCATTGTAGACATTATTTTCATGCACATTCTCTTTTGTAGATGCATTGAGATAAAGTGTCATTCTGGTGTATACTTTTTTGGGGATTTTGCACGTCCTGTTCTCTCTTTTGTATTTGTACTATGATATAAAGTGCTTAGGGGGGATAATGTTTTCCTTTGGTTTTCCATCACACCTTTTTCAAGTGAGTGTCCCTTCCACGATGGCAGTGAATCCGAGTGATTCTTGCCTCATGCGTGTGTTCCTTAGTTTGCACACCCTTTTATTTGTAGGTTGTTTCTCCTACATGCACTTCTTGGTTGTCACACAGTTTCAGTGTACCTATCATGACTCTCCCTTTTCAAAATTATGGGGGGGCTTCTACTGTTGGTGCTAATTCTTCCTTGGTTTCACATTGGAGTGATCTACGTATCTAGTTCTTGTTCCAATGTACTTTCAAATGTAATGTACATCAGTGGTTGATTACATGTATTTTAGTGAGATGGATCATTTACCATATGGACACTCTTGCATTCCTATTTCTGGAGATTCTTCATTTCAGCACCATAACAGTCATCATTCGACAACAGTCTACAGCTTCTTTGTGCTTATGTGATGTTCTACATGTTCCTCTTTTTTGGGACATTATTATTGGTTGGAGGCTTCTCAGTCCTTCACCTTGATTTGGAAACTTTTCAGTCCTTCATTTTCTTTTCTCTCTTTTGGAGAGGAGTTTTCTCCCACTGTGGTTTTCTCCTTTTCTCTAGTTGTGAGAGATCTTTTATTTGTACATGGGTACTTCACCAAGCCTTGTTTTTCAAGACCCATCATGCATTCTTTTTAGGGTTTTTAGCTATTCCATAAGTTCATCTTAAGGGGGGTGTTAGATTAATCATGTATTAGCTAATAATTAATTAACCTTTAATTAAATTTTAGTTTAATTTGTTCTCATGCACTTAAGCTAAACTTAGGAGTGCTTTTATGCTTTTAGGGTTTTTCTCCCATATAGCACTCAACCCTCATTGTAATTAACTCTCGAGATTTCATATCTTTTTGATAGTCTCTTGCTTCTGCAGTTTTTTCTTGTTGAGGAATATTGCATATATTGTTTGCAGATCTCTTACGTGGAAGGTGTCTTTGTTTGTTGTTTGATCATGTGGCTCGTGCTTTTGTGGTTTTTCACAATTCTAACACAAACATATAATTATGAATTATTATAGATTCTCAATGCACTCATCATATAATCAACTCCATAAATTTATTCCAAAATCTTGATAGAGTCAATGATAAGAAGGTTTATATAACAAATAATTCTACACATTTTTTGCAAGTGTTGACAATTTGTGGTAGATGATGGCATAAAGTGTGATGTTTAACAAGTACCTTATTTGGGTGTTAATATGAGTGATGTCATATTTGATGAATGCTTACTTTTAATGTTGGGTAAGAACTTGCAATGATACAATGTTTGACTACTTGATTGAGATGGTGATGAGATACTTAATTCCAATTTGGAGTCTCCTTTAGTTGTGATTTTTTAGGAGCTTCAAGGGGATGATGAGTTGTTTCAACTGATGGTGCATTAGTTGATATTATAAAGGAGGAGGATTCAATTGTTTGTCTCACCATATCAAATGATGTTGATTAAGCACGATATTCCCACATCTAAGTGAATGTTAGTTGTCTTAATTCAACAATATATGAATGTGATATTGAGTGGGGAAATGGAAGCAATAATTAAGATGGTGTATCAAGGATGGGGGATTTTTGCTCTCATTATTAGTGGCCCCTCTACTACATTTGATGGATGGGGACCTTGTGTATTGGGCCATACCATGAAGTTAACATTATGATTCATCTTTGATTATATGTGTGGATTTAGGAAGGTATTGGAGGTCATTTATCTAAAGGGATTTGACCTTAGTTATCTATGATGGTTGTTATACATAATGATATGGCCCTAATATTCTATCTTCGTGAGTGTAATAAGGTTAAGCACTTGTGTCATGCTTAACCTTAACATTTTCATTTATTAGTTTTAATTATTTCCTTAGGATGACTTAATTAGGATGAGGGAGTATATCCCTACAAAATTATACCTATAAATAAGAAAGAGAAAGGCTCTCCCAAACCATCATAAGTTATAATATTGAATTCATGTCATTATATTCTAATTTTTGGTGGTCACCCCTTAAAGTGGTATACGATTTTATTGGTTTTTACTTTTATTCCTAAGAAATATCCTAACAATTGGTACTAGAGCTACAATTTTAGCCACTTATATTTTTGCCATAAGTTACAAATCATTGTGAATTTGGTTGTGATTTCTTTGGGGTTAACGAAGCTTTAGGTAAAAAATGGTTTTTGTGATTATTTTTAATTATTTTTATTATTTTATTACTTCTCATTAATTTGATTTATAGGCCACGATTTATTTTTTAAGATTTGTTAATATTTTTTGAAAGATCATCAAAAAATAGGTAGGGTCAATTCTTTATGTTTTATTATTAGAGGAAAAATTAATTACATAATTTAATGGTCAAATTTTGGTCAAAAGATGAATGCCAAATTTAGTTATAGCTCATGATTTTAAATTTTATGGTTGCAACTCATGTCAAATACTTTCCTCTCTTACCTATTAGAAAACCTAGAGTTCAAACAACAAACATATAAAAAGCCATGTTATCTTTTGGATTACAAAACTTTTTTACAAATATTGAATCCAACGACTTTTTAGTGTCCACCACCTAAAATTGAGTGGAAAATTCCACCAAGATGTAAAATAGTTGTACAAAGATATTTTGTTTGCTTCATTTACAACATCTTTGAATGAGAATTTAGATAGGTTTAAATAAAATGTATTGTCTAAATTGAAGCCCCAACTAAACTAAATAGGTGAATACAACCCTAATAGATAAAATCAAGGGATAGGGTGACATTTCTTAAGTCCAAAATTAAACTTATCCAAAATAGGCATCTTTAAGTTTGATGGTATGGATGTAACTTCATGTATAAGCTTCATGTAACAAAATTTTGAGCTTCATAATATACTAGGCAATGCAATGCTTAACATAGCCTCACCACATTTAGAACCTAAACCTTATCAATAGTACCAATGGATGATGAGTGACAAGCAAGAGCAAGTGCTTAGTTGAAAATAATTTAGTAATGGCTTAGCATCCCACTATGAGGAACCATGGAAGGAAAGAAATTCCACCCAACTAACAAATGTAAAACAAAAAGGGTCTATAACTAAATATAATGTTGAGCATATGAGATTGGCAATCTAGACTCAAGATGTGACACCTTATCGAAGGCTACAAATCTACATCAATGGACTTAATGATCAAATTAAGCATGATATTCATTTGTTGGCTTGTATAGTTAAGAAAGCTACACAATAAACATTACATATTGAGTAACAAAACTCCACCACAAGAAATTCCACACAAGGTCGAACCATAGGATGGAAAGATAGGAATATGACTAATCATGATAACAAAAATAGAGCCAACTTCTTAAACCAAGACAAATTACTAAGTTATCTCCTCGTCAAGAGGCAAAGAAAAGAGAAAACAATCTATGTTGGCACTATAATGAAAAATAGTTTAGAGTTCAAAAGTGTGTTCATAATGAGAAAAGACTAATGATTATTGAGAATGAGGTTGAAGAAGAGGAAGAATTATGTAGAAGAGCCAAATGTGGAATTTGAGGATAAGAATTTAGTGGGGGAAGAAAGTGTTATTATCTTCCTACATGCATTGAATAACACAAACACTTAAAGTGATAGGTTGTATCAAAAAGTGAAATGTGATAGTGTTGATTGATATAGGTAGTACACACAACTTTACTACTACAAGATTGGCTAATGAGTTCAATTGTTTTGTGTATCCAATCTCTAATTTGAGCCATGATATCAAATGATAAACTCTCTTGTGGTACCAAATGTCATATAAAACTTTTGATAGGTGATCATTGGCTAGATTTGAAAATGTTTGTAATCCCAATTTAAGGAGTAGATGTAATTTTGGATGTGCAATGGCTTAAATAGTTGGGAATATTCCCTTCAAATTTTCAAAATTCATAGCTTTCAATACAAATGGACAAAGTATACATTTATAGAGATACAATCACCACTAAGTCAAATTATTAGCTCCCATAGGATGGAGAAATTATTTACAAAAGGTTCTTAGGACATATTATCCCGATTACATTTTATAAGAGCACGATACATGAAAACAAAAAATCCTCCAATGCTTCAACAGATCATTCAACACCATCAACAAGTTTTTCAAGAACCTAAAGATCTACCTCAAATCATAAACTATTATGATACCATTAAATTAATACGAGGAAGCATTCATCTTAACATTAGACCTTATAACTATCCATATGAACAATAGTTAGAAATTAAAAATATGTTGAAGGAAAAGTTGGATTCAAGCATTGTTCATTCTAGCAAAAGTGTATATTCATCTCCAATGATTATAGTTTAAAAAAAGAATGTGTTATGGAGACTATGCCCAAATTACAAGGAGCTCAACAAGTTCACTATTAAAGATAAGTTTTCTATTCCTATTATTGGTGAATTATTAAATGAATCAAATGGTGTAGTTTTCTTTATTAAGTTGGATTTCAATTCAAGTTATCATCAAATTCAACTAGAAGAGGATGTACATAAGGCTACCTTTAGAACACATAAGGGTCATTATGAATTATTATGTCATTTGATCTCACTAATGCCACTCAACTTTTCAAAGCCTCGTGAATTCAATGTTCCACCCATCTTGCAAGAATTTATGTTTGTATTCTTTGATGACATCCTCATCTATAGTAAAAATATGGAAAGATGAACAATTCATACAAAGATGTCCATAGTTACTAAGAATTAATGCAACACTTTTCTCAAGAGGATTGACATGTTTTCCCAATATTCTATTTTCCTAAGTTTAATAAAATTAAGCACTTGTGACAAACTTTTATAATTTAATGTATTATTTTCAATTGTTTCCTTACCTCGATTTAATTAAAATAATAGAGTTTATCCCTACATAATTATGCCTTTCAATTAGGAAAGGAAAAAGACTCCCAAAATATCATAAGTTACAATATTGAATTTGTATTATCATATTTTAGTTTCTTAAGATCACCTCCTCAAAACAATATTATATTTTATTGATTTTTAACTTTATTCCAAAAAAAATCCCTACACATAGTGTATTGACTTTGTGAAATTTGTCATAATATGTTAGACCTAGACCTAAGGTCTGATGGCAAATCCATGTATGGTATTTTAGTGCTCTGCTTAATTTCATTAGCATGAATCCGTGGATTGTGCAAGCTTTAGATCATGTGTGCATAGCATAGATTACTAGTTATCAACTTGTCCAATTGGCAATCATGTTCAACATTTGAGACATCAGTCTCACTTGCGATTTACGATCAACTCCAACATTATTGCCACATTGGATTATTGGTTTCCAATGACGGACTTTGAGGAAGTCTCCTTAAAGGCTCCAACATTTGGCACTTGTACACAAGGTTGGTAGCTTGGAGCGATCAACTTCTTGTATAGATTCAAATGAAATTTTAGCAATTGGCTTATAAACGTTTATGTAGATTTTCTATTTAACATTCTGAGCCTTCTAAGGGGATATTGATTAGGGGCAATGATATTACCTCGTAAAGATTTATTCATAAACAACAGACCATTATTTCTTCCACATGTGGATGGGAATTAGGTTTTATCCATTAGCGAAGAATCTTGACATACATTTCATTTTCTTTATGAAGAAGCGATATGACGCTTTACGTCTTAGACAAAATTCAAAAGAGCCTTGATTATGTAAATGCACTCAGTGCCCCTCAAGCTATAAAAAGCTATCACTAGGAAAAATGATAGGATTTATTTCTTCTAGTAGATTTGGCTTGTTAAAAGCACTTCGTTTTTACCCTACAAGTTGCATTTTAAGAAAAATGTTAGAATGTAAACCCATTTTGTCAAAGATCATTTCGTTATGTACCGTTTAAATTTAAATGTGGTAGCTTACATTATATTTGTATTGGATTTACAACTTGATCAGTTTGCCTTTATGTAAGTGATAGGCATTGCCTAACAATGTATCAATCGGTAAAAACACTAATACTCTGAATACCTTTGATATCATTTATTACAGTAAGATACTTATGGTGATATCCTTTGATCTACCACATATTGTTTCTCTTTTCCTTGTGGAGTTGTGTTACTCATTCATGGATGTGTCTCTACATCTTACAAGGAAACCCTGCTCTGCAAATAACATTACATACATATGCTTGACCTTCAAGTGCTCATTGTATGTCACCGTGAACTATACCTTAACATTAATCATATAGGATCTTTAAGCAGGAATGTCACTTTGAACTATGCCTTTAATCATATTATATATTTTTAGTAGCAAGACTTCTGCAGGAATTTAATTTTTCTTTTTTAAATTATGGGATTTGACCTATGCACTTTAACTCTTATTTTTGTGAGATTTGACATAAGTTTTTAGTTATTGTAATGATGACACTTTCCCTCAGTTGTGCTACAATCAATAATATTGCATTGCACATTAAAACTCAATGCTATGTCAAAAGGTTGAACAAAATTTAAATAATATTATCCGAAAATTCGAAATATCTTGGAACACCCATTGATATACTAAATATAATCAGAAAGTCGTGTGCTGCTAACACACTCTGTCAAAAGGTTGCACAAAATTTAAATAATATTATCCCAAAACTCAAAATATTTTGGAATACCCATTGATATACTAAATATAATCAGAAAGTCGTGTGCTGCAAACACACTCCATTGTACATTCCACTCACTGATTACCACCTTATGCCTTTAAAAATTAAAAATTCTATTTGGTTTGGTCATACATCTTTCACGCAAACTGTGATAAATCTTAAAAGTTCCAATTAAGCTAAAAAATATTTAAATTAGAAAAAAACAATTTTCTTCTAATATTACAACTCAATCTGCAGTACACTGTTGGCAACCACAATGTTAATAAATCTTATAAAGACTCAAAATCGGGCACATTTACTAACCAATCCTTCCTGAGAATGCTTGATAGGACAGTCCCCTCATCTTGGGGACTCTCATGCAAGTCAATCATGCATTAGCTGGAGCTTTCCTCGGAATTTAAACAACAATTTTTTCAAGCCATGCATAAATGCATTAGGCTACAATGCGTATGGGTTTTTTGCCACCCGTACAACATGTATGAACTTACTTGCACAAGTTCTTCTATAGTATTATACCTTCCAGATTTTCAACAGGACTGGAATGCATACACCTTTTCTGCCACTTCTGACCCTGATTTAACATTGACAGTGGCATCTAAACATTAAGGCTGTTGAAGACAATCTTGATAAACTGTTTCTCTGTACCCAGGCTCATTTGAACAGTGTTTTTTTCTCCACGTATACCCAGTATGGAGGAAGAATTCAATTCAAAAAATAATTTCCCAGAGCATTTGCATAAGGCAATGAGATTCATCGTCTGTCTCAAACATATATGATGAAATAATAGCTGAAATTGAAGAGAAATAGAAAATCAAAGCATTCAACTGAAATAAGATGCTCCTGTATGAATTGCCCTTTCCTTTTAAGGGTAGGGATATCTTGACTTCACATATGCAGGCATATGAATCATCTCACTATGCTGCTTTAAGGGACTTTTTGTAGTCCTGGAATGTTCCATGGAAGGGTGTTACTCTGCCTTGAGATACCGCCCACAACTCATCAACACTTCCAGATATAAGGTGTTCGTCATGACTGACCTGAAATCACATAAAATCCAAAGCTTTATGACAAAACCAGAGGAGAAGAATAGAACAAGAAGAAAAGAATGCGTGTCAAAAGAGAAAAAAAATCAAGAAAAATGAAACCTTACCATTAAAACCCCTCCCTGGAAGAGAACAAGCCCTTGAATAAGTGCCTCAACAGCATCAAGATCCTGTGGTCATGAAAACCATAGCATATTTAATTAAAATTAATATTATTACATAACACTTGTGTCATCAAAGTAGATGGAACAGCAATTTGGGGAAAAAAATTGCAGTAAAATAAAGGAACTGGATCTTAATGCTGCATATGCAGGCATTGCATCAAATTATTCAGTAAGAAGCTAACAAACTGATCTAACTAGACACAAAATCCAGTAAGGTTAGAATCTTGATGTTAGATAAATATCTGATCTGCCTTGATCCAGTGAAGTATTGAGAGAAGTAAATATGCAACTAGAGCCTAAACCATTGGAATGATTGTGTGCACAACTTCCGGCACATAATGCAACTGGGGTCCATGAGTCGATGTTATAATATACAAATTCACTCCTATATGTGCCCAAATTTGGATCTGGTTAGGACCTGATCCACTATGTGTTGGTGTAAGTTCTTATTTTCCTAGTGGGATATTTATTTTCCCTTAGTTATAGGTTTTTCCTACACATTAAGCTTAATTAGGATAATAAAGTGAGTCAATCATTTAATAACTAGGAGATAAAATGATGAGTTGTCGCCACCCTTTAAAGGTGGAGTATTTCCTTTTTCATCACTTTATTTAATGTTGGCGGTTATTGGTGGTCAATCTTTATTGGTTGATTTGCCACCTCCATCCTCTCCTTAGTTCTACATATATCCAAATTGGAGATCATTTGACATAGTTGCAAAAAAGGGCTTGAAGCTCAGATCTAGTGAACAGGTTTTATAGGAGCATTTTCAGCCAAAAAAACCTTACCATTACATTCAGGAGGCCAAGGAGATAAATTTTGACATTAAATTCGTCCATATTTGGTGGCGAGCCACTAAGGCAAAAAAAATTGTCGAGACGGTTGTACAATCCCCCCAGCTGCAGTCGTACAGCAATTTTTTAAAAAAAATTTTAAATAAATAGTTTATTAAGTACTGACTGCAGCACTAAGCCGCAAAAGCTAGCTGCTATGGGCATAGCCTCGTGGCTAGTCCAATGGCCATGGCATTAAAAGGCTGCCTTGGCTAATCAAACCACCTGTAGCTATATAACCACGAGCTGCAGTATACATAAACCACACAAGTTTTTTCATAACCGTGATGTCAAAACTACAAACCGCAAACGATTATATTTAAACAGCCAGTTTTAGCCGCCCACTCACCACCAAACCGCCGCCGCCGCCACCGCCTAATAGCCATCAGGGGGCCACCAAGGCCCTCCAATAGGCCAAAATGGGCTTTTTTTTCAAACTTGCATAACCTTTTGCCATGATATTGAAATTTCAAAAACGAGATATTATAGAAAAGCTGAAGACGAGAATTTTCTATCCACGAAGGCATTGAAAAGAATTTTTGTCATTTTTCGCCAGATATTTTAGGTTGAAACTGTTTGTTGCTTATTTCTTCAACAACCCATAACTTCCACCCCGATGCTTTGATGTTTGGAATCAAATAGTCATTGGAAAAGTGGTGAAGAGCACTACACAACTATAAGGCTAATTTTTCCAGATTTTGTCTCGAGTTCATTTTGTATCAGAATTTGTAATTTTGGTTATTTTGAGTCTATTGAGCATTGTATCTTGAAAAAGGATTTGTAAACGAATTAAACTATAAAGTGCCAACCTTATAATATTTGGAGAGGTATTTTTGATACTAGTGAAAAGGGTCGGGGTGTTTTGGCGTTCTTGTGTTCACTTTCTTTCCGCACTTCTTTCTTGCATTTCTTCATCATGGCTCAAACAATAGTTCCTATTTTAACTACATACAACTATTTTGAGTGGAGATCTAAAATGCAAATTCACTTAAGAAGTCTTGGTTTGCATAGAATAACAATGGGATTAGAAATTGAACCTACAAAAGATGAAGAAAAGCCTAACTGGTTTAATAGATGCGATGAAGCATATGGAGCATTGTGTTTGTCTCTATCTCCTTATTTGCTCTTTCATATTGAATATTTGAACACTCCAAATGAAATAATGGAAAAAGCTAGAATCTCTTTTAGGCAATCAAAGATTATATCAATGTTCCACAGAAACACATTTCCCCCCCTATCTGGCTGTGTTTTGTTTCAGGGATGGGTACTTGATGTTTCCTGTCGTCCTGCCACCGCCACCAGTACTCTGTCGGAGACGGGGAAACGTCCTGCGTCTCGCAAGGAGACTTGGAGACATGGAGACGTCTTCAAGTTTCCTTGAGAGATGTCTCAACATCTCTCTGTCTCCTTGGGAGACGCCTAGCCATCTCCCATCGAACCCCATGTCTATGGGCATATTTAACTTAAAAATTAAAAATAAATTTTTTTTTTAATGTTTTGGGGTAACCCTAATTTGGCGTGGGCCCCACCACTTCCTCCAAAACAACACAAAAGACTCTAATTTTATCATTTCATGCACATTTTGAAAGTTTGATTTTTTTTTGCAGCCAGCTAAAGAGGAGAAAAAACAGTGAAAAAGTTTGATTGAACGAGTGAAATAAGTGATTGCAAGTGTGATAGGAGTGAGAAGGAGAAAGAAAAAAAGGAGGAAGAGGATTCTACTACATTTTGGAAAGATTTTCAAGCACAAAGTAGGGTTTTTGAAGTTTTTTTCAGATTTCTTGTTGTTTTTGTTTTATTTTCTTAGTTTAAACTTCTTTTTTCATATTCATCTCAAGGACTCAAATCAGATTTGATGTTGAATCTTGAGGGAAAAATGATGAAGATGAATGAATCATTCATCATTTTTCCCTCAAGATTCAACATCAAATTTTTTAAAAAAATTTAATATTAAACTTGTTTTTTTTTCTTATTCATCTCAAAATCAGATTTGATGTTGAATCTTGAAGGAAAAATGATGAATGATTCATTCATCTTCATCATTTTGCCCTCAAGATTCAACATCAAATTTTATTATTTATTAATTTAATATTTTTATTTTTATTTTTAAATAATATAAAATTAAATCTGATTTTTAAATTATAAATTGTAAATTTTGTTTTCAAAATTAAAATTTCAAATTTGTATTTCAATTTGTTAAACTAGGCTGATTTTATTTTAATTTTGTGAAATGCAGTGTCACTTTCACAATGAGCACCCAAGACATGAGTGGGGATGACATGGAAATCTATTCTCATAGTGAATATGATTCAGATTTTGAACCTAAGAATGAGAGGGATGACCATGGGGCTGATCCTGCAGCCCAATCTAGTTCCATGGCGAGTGCACCAGCTAGTACAGGTTGCCCTTCAGAGTTGTTGGCAAAGTATGCTAGGGGTGCTTTTGATCCGAAGTCTCCTCTAAAACAGTTTGCTACAAGAATACAAGGCAAATCACATTTAGGTGGGGGAACAAGGAAGTGGAAGTGCAACATTTGTGGGACTAAATGGTTTGGTAGCATCACTCGAGTGAATGCACACTTTCTTTTTTGGACAAGAAAAGGTGTGGAGCCTTGTAAGTTTTTTAAGGAGCCTAAAAATATACATTATAGAATGGAGTTTAACAAGCTTTGGGGCATTCCAGAGGACACAAATATTTCAGTCCCTACTACTTTGACTACTAGGGCAGCCCTTCAGCAAACCCATCATGTGCCACATACTTCTCCTCATGCTTCGCAAACGGGAGGAATGATATTTGGATCTTCATCCACTTCCACTTCTAGTGTCGCTAGGGGGACAGCCACAGGGAAACGCAAGTTGCAGACATCGCAAAGTAACCCTATAGCTGATATGTTTAATGTGTAGCTGAGAGATGAGATAGATGAATCCATTGGCAAGTTCTTCTTTGCCAATGGCATTCCATTTCATGTTACACAGTCTCCTTATTATAGGGAGATGATGGCTATGGTGGCAAAGGGAGGAACATCATATGTGCCACCAAATGAGACAAAAATGAGGACCTCAATCTTGGATAAGTGTTATTCCAAGATCAATATTTTGATGGAGAAGATGAAGGCATGTTGGGTGGCATTTGGGTGCAACATAGTTATGGATGGGTGGACGGACATTAGCCATCGTCCACTCATCAACATCATGGTCACATGTGCAAAGGGCCCATACTTCCTTAGAGCAGTTGATTGTACAGGGCATCACAAAGATGCTGATTTTTAGTTTCATGTCCTCAGGGAGGCTATTGAGGAGGTTGGGCCACAGAATGTGGTCCAAGTAGTCACAGATGCAGCCCATGTGTGTAGAGCAGTAGGGAAACTCATTGAGGCAGCCTATAGACATATTTGGTGGACCCCATGTTGTGTGCATGCCATGAACAATGCACTCAAGGACATGGGGAAGATTGATTGGATTAGAGGAGTGGTCACTGATGCGAGAGATGTGCAGATGTTTATCTACAACCACCACACTTCACATGCACTCTTCAAGACCTTTGCGAAGGAGTTCTTGAAACCGGTGGAGACCCGATATGCATCATATTTC
Organism: Sequoia sempervirens; assembly: GCA_007258455.2. Taxonomy (NCBI): domain Eukaryota; kingdom Viridiplantae; phylum Streptophyta; class Pinopsida; order Cupressales; family Cupressaceae; genus Sequoia; species Sequoia sempervirens. The sequence goes on along the minus strand of VDFB02284288.1, from coordinate 19,122 downwards.
ATTCTCTTGGAGAGAATGATTGAGTTGCACGAGGCATTGCAACTCATGGTTATGACTAATGAGTGGAATAGGTGGGCCGAGGCCAAGACAGCGTAGGGGAGAAGGGTGAAGAAGATAGTGAAGAGTGATGTGTTTTGGACAGATGCGAAATACATTGTCTCCATCATTTCTCCAGTATTCCAAATTATTAGATATGGGGATGGGGATGCACCTAACCTTGGAGAGGTGTATGAATGCATCGACTCTATGCTTGACCAAATGAGGGTTGTTGTGCGAGTGAAGGACCCCTCTCTAGCATTCTACAATGAGCACATCTGGCCAATCATTCAGCGCAGATGAGACAAGTTGAACACTCCTTTGCATATGGCTGCCTTTGCCTTGAATCCTAAGTGGTACAAGGCTAGACCGGGTAGAGTGACACCAATTCAAGATGATGAGGTGAAGGCTGGTTTCTTTAGGTACATAGAGAAGATGTATGATTCTAGAGATGTCGGCACAATTCGCACTGAGTGGACCAAATTTGCCACTCTTAGAGGCTATTTAGATGCAGCAAAGATGGATATAGAATCTATGGCACAAGAGGACCCACTTTTGTGGTGGAATTGTCATGGTCTGAAATCTTTGACCACCACTCTAGCTATTTGTCTACTATCCCAAGTTTCCAGTTCTTCAGCTACTGAGAGGAACTGGTCTACATATAGCTTCATCCACTCTCTTAAGAGGAATAGACTTACCTCTAAGAGAGTAGAGAAGCTTGTGGTTGTACACAATGCTTTCCGTCTCATGGACCACAAGACACATGGGTACAAGGAGAGTATAGCGGCATGATGGGATGTGGAGCCAGAGGAGCCTTCATAGATTGATGAGGATGATCCTACCACTTCAAATGCAAAGCTGGTTGGTGTGAGCTTGAGGGATCTTGACCTTGTGGAGTCCAACAATTCCAGTGATGAGGAGTTTGCAGATGATTAGAGGCCTCCATTCACTACATTTTGAGTTTTGACATTTTGGCATTTTGTCTTTTGTAATGCTACACATTGTAATGATGAATCATGTAATCATCTTTATAGACTTTGTGATACTGATATCTCATATGACATGAACATCAGATATTCATATTTTTGATATAATAGAAATCTCCAATTTGACAATTTCATTTGTCAAATTTTATTTAGCAATTAGCATTCAAGATATCTTCATATTTAGATTTAGTATTTCAAATTTTGCTATATTATAATTTTATTATTTTACTAATTTCCTATAGTTTCATTTGAAATGTAATTCTTATACTGTTATACTATTATACATTTTTTCAAAACTAGTTTTTCAAGTACTATTGGTATATGTATAACTATATCAGCACCACCACCCTGCCACCCCCCCGCCGCCATCCCCCAGTCGTCACCCCACCGTCCCCAAACTTAGGCCCTTTGTCCCCCCGTCTCTAAAATGCGTCCCGGACTTCCCCCTGTTTCCTCATCCCCTAGGCCCATGGAACACTAGATTATATGAAGTCATATGTTGGAAAATGAACTAATCAGTTTAAGTCCAAGCAACTTCAACACAATTCAAGATTTCTTCACCAAATTGAAATCACTAAGGCTACAACTACAACAATGTGGAATTGTAAAGAAAGATGAACAACTTATTCTAAATATTCTCTCTAAGCTAAGTCCTAAATATTCCGTGTTTGTTCTACCTGTTATACTACTAAGGATGCATTTGGGTCTAAATTCACCATGCCATCTTTAGATGATTTTTCCACTTCTCTCACACGAGAGTGAGATAAGCTAATTCAGATGTGGACTCTTGAGTCTTCTAAGTCACGTGCTTTGGTTGCCAACCATGGCACAAATGAACAGGGAGGACAAAGTAGTAATAAGGATAAGAAACAAAAGAATAGCAAAGAGAAAAGGATCAGAAATCAGTTGCTCCAAAGGCAGCTAATGAGACCTCATCTTCAAAAGGCGACAAGTCTAAGAAAGAAGAGGTCAAATGTGCCTATTGTAAATGTCCTGGACACAATGAGCACAAATGTTTGAAGAAACAAGTAGATCACTTGACACACATTCTTGAAAAGAATAAACTCAATGTTCTTAATTCCATCAAACAGTGTTTAGATGAGGGGTTTCACAAGGTCAAAGACAACAAGGGGAAAGGAAAGGGCAAGGCTCTTGTAGTAATTGCTTCTCCACCGGCCAGTTGGGTTCTTCATTTAGGTGCTTTGCACCACATGGCTTCTTTTGAGGACGAGACTGTATCTTTGGAGCCATGTACTATGCCTTCCATTTTGATGGGTGACAACACTGATGTTAAGGTGTGTGGGAGAGGGTCTATTGATATGGGGGATGGCACATTTTAGGTTGTTCTTTGTGTGCCCTCACAACTAATCTCCTATCGATCTATCAAATCACTCACACAGGTACAAGCAAGTGGGTTGAGTTTACTCCTAATTCAATGGTGATTCGTGAGTTGCACAATGATTCTGCAGTTGCAGTTGGGAGAGCAGATCATCCTTCACGGCTTTATTTGTTCTCACTTTGCTCCTAATCCACCTTCGTTTGTTTTACTCACTCATTCAGATGATGTAAGTAATTTGTGGCATCAATGGTTTGGCCACTTGAACTACCACTATTTGCAGCAGCTCAATCAACAGGACCTGGTTACAAGATTGCCTATAGTTCGATTTTCTAATGGTGTTTGTCAAGGATGCATTCTTGGCAAGCATCTTGAAGAGAAATTTGACAAAGGAAAAACTTGGAGAGCCTCACATCTTTTGGAGTTAGTACATAGTGATTTGGCATGGGCCATTTCCACAGCAATCTTTTAGTAGAGCCCGATATGTTTTGACATTCATTGATGACTTTTCTAGGTATAGCATTGTGTACTTTCTCAAACAGAAGTTTTAAGTCTTTGATTCATTCTTGGAGTACAAGGCTTTTGCAAAGAAACAAACTAGGAAATCCATCAAAGTTTTGCGTACAGATGATGGGGAGGAACATGTCAACTACAAGTTCTTGCAATATTGTGCTTCAGAAGGCATTGATTTGCAACATATAGCTCCCTACAGTCCTCAATAGAATGGAGTTGCAAAACAAAAGAATCGGTCCTTGAAAGAGATGGCCAATTATATGATTCACTCCACGTCTTTGGCACCACCTTTCTAAGCAAAAGCCATTAACTGTGTGTTATATCCATAACCGATTTCCTCACAAAGTTGTGAAGGGGGTTAACTCCTTTTCAAGTTTGGCCCAGTTGGAAACCCTCAATTAAGCCCTTTCAAGTGTTTGGCTCTAATGCATGGACCCACATTCCAACAGAGAAACACAAGGCTATGGATACGCAAAGCAAACCTTTGCATATTTGTTAGATATCCAGATGATGTCAAAGGCTACAAGCTTCCCATCCTACCACACATGAGTTGTTCATCAAGAGGAATGTTTATTTTGAGGAATCTTGACACTTCTCCCGCCACCATCAAATTGTAGTCCTTGCATCATGATGATAGTTCTTCAAAGGATCATAATCCTTCCAATCATGATGAGTCTTCTTCCTCCACTTCAAATGATGATAGTGCTACTGAGGGTCCATATGATCCACATTTAGAGGATGATGATTCTCCTCCAGACTCTGCTTCTTCTCCAACCACAAGGCCTCTTTGTGCTTGCCAAACAGTGCAATCAACAGGGGATTGGCTAGGGGATCCCTCAGATCATAGGAGAACAAGATCACAGTTTCAAGATGCTCTGCATGTCTTCCTTGCTACAACTTCCAATCCACAATCCTTTCTTTCAGGAAGCTTCTAGTGTCCTCGAGTGGGAAGCAACGATGCAGGAAGAGTTCAATTCATTGGATGTGAAGAGTACTTTTCTTCACGGTGATCTTCAGGAGGAGATATACATGGAGCACCACAAGGGTTCGTTTAGGATCCTTCACTTGTGTCTCGTCTTCAAAAGTCTCTCTATGGCCTCAAACAGGCCCCTCAAGCTTGGTATGCCAAGATGGGCTCCTTCCTTCTGAAAGTGGGGTTCACTCAATGCCATTTTGATCCTAATGTCTACATTTTGCAGCAAGATGATACTCATTCCTTCTTGGTTCTCTACGTTGATGACTTCTTGATCAGAGGAAGTCACCCATCCACCATTCGGGTAGTGAGAACCGCCCTTCATGATCAGTTTTTGATGTCAAACTTGGGCTTGTTGCACTACTTCTTGGGGATTGAGATCACTCAATCTTCTACATGTATCTCTCTTGCACAGCCTAAGTACACACTTGATATGCTCCAAAGGTTTCACATGGCTGATTGTAAGCCTACATCGATTCCATTCTTGTCAAGGGTCAAACTTGAGGCTAAGTGTTCTTCACCCTTGGTGGAGGACACTTGGTATTGACAGCCTGTTGGTAGTCTCATCTATTTGACTCATATGAGGCCCGACATTTCATATGTTGTAGGCATGATCTCTCGATTCAAGCAGGAGCCACATGAGTTACACTGGAAAGCGACTAAATGTATTCTTCACTACATCAAGGGTACTCACAATTATGGGATTCACTATGTAGCAAGTGCGGTGTTTGACTTGGTGGGACACAGAGATTCAAATTGGGCGAGTGATTCTCAGGATTGCAAGTTTACTTCAGGATATTGCTTCTCCCTTGGTTCTGGTCCAGTTAGTTGGTCGAGCAAGAAATAGTTTGCTATTGCTTTTTCATCTATAGAGGATGAGTATCGAGGAGCAGTTAATGCTACTATTGAGGCCATTTGGCTTCAAAACATTCTCACTGAGTTTGGCATTCCCTTCCAGAAGCCAACGGTCATCTTTTGTGACAACCAGAGTGCGATTTGAATCTCTCACAATCCAGTCCATTATCAACGAACCAAGCACATTAAGATCCACATGCACTACATGCAGGAGTTGATTCATGCAGAGGTTATTGATCTCAAGTACTGTCTGACATCATATCAAACTACAAACATCTTCACCAAACCCTTCACTGAGAGCAAGTTCCTTTTCTAGGGGGTTGTTCTCTCTCTATTTTTTTATTTTTTATTTTTGTTGGCGGGGGGGGAGGCAGGGTGGATGGAGGAGGCCTTCTTTTGGGGGAGGGGGGGGCAAAGGGGGGAATTTGATATGTGCATGGGTACCTAACATGGCCTATCCCATTTCAACACAAATCCAAATTCACCACCATAGAAGTATGGTGGCATGATATAACTAGGACAAGTGGTGGGGGATATGTTTGGATTTGCACAGGGTGTAATGTCAAACATTCAAGCCCATATGTTTGGGTGAAAGCCCGTCTTTGTGGTATTCCCTGCATTGGCATCAAATCTTGCCCTAGCAAGAAAGGTGCACATGTGCTGACATCTAGGATGTTGGAATCTATTAGAAAATCAGGTGAAAGAAAAAGAAGCAATTACCCTTAGAATAAGTAATCATTTGGCAAGGAGAGGATCTTGATTAATGAGACCCCCTATTTTATCATATCTTAGTGTTCTTGAAGTTGTGGTAGAAAGCAATCCAATTTCTGCCACGTATGAAGAACCCACTTTAGTATGAGAATTAAGGGGCCATTGGAAAACGCACTTCAAAATGAATCCCAAGCAATTGCCAACCAACATATTGCAACATGTTTCTATGCAAATAGTTTGTCTTTCAACATCCATTCACCATATTGAAAATAAGTGATGATGAAAATTAAGGATGCTCCAAAAAGGTAGAAGTGCCTAGGTTTTGAGAAGGTGAGCAACACATTATTGGCAAAGGAGGTGAAACTTGTAGAAGATTCATTGCAGCCCATTAGAAATTTGAGGACTGATATTGAGCAGTTTATCTTTTTTATGTGAGGATGCCAAAAATTGACCCTTGATCAATGTGATTGTAGTGTCCCCTAAAGGGGCAATGATTTTTTAAAGTAGTGGACTTTGAGGGGCAAGGGAAAGATGTTGACATCATACAAGCCATTGTGCAAGTGTGGTCCCAAAACGTTCTCTAAGTCATTACAAACAACACAAAGCAACTAGTTTGTTCGTTGAGGCATGATATTCACACATCTTCTCGACACCTTGTGTTGTCCCTCTGCTCAACCTAAAGCTACAAAAATTGGACAGAAAATTTTAATTGATCAAACAAGTGTATGTCAAGGCCAAAAAGATACAAATGTTGATCACTAACCACCACCTGTTGCAAGCTATATATTCAAATTATTCTCAAAAATGGAGCTGTTGAAGGCATTGTAACAATAAAACACCAAAAAAAGGTGTATAACCATGTTTAATACATAACTAGCACCAAAACTACACAATTCAAACTCACCATGCCCAATTTATTCAAAAAAAAGTCAAAATTGTGTCATCATAGGTCAAACAGTGAATAAAACACAAGCAATTGACAGAAAACATGTTTTATACATGGGTTATTAAAAAGGAAACCCAAATTTTTTAAATAGCCTGTGGGTTTTTGCATAGTTCCAAGACTCAGCAAGAATCGGCGAGTTCAAGCGAGTTGCGGAGCGGGTGAGTGCTGGCGAGGTTGGCAAACTCAAGAGCCGGGTACTTGCTTGACTCACCAAATTTGGCAGACTCACCAAATTCACCGGGTCTAGGCGAGTCCCAACCCCCAGAATCGATTGCAGCTATGTGGACATAAAGTGCCCAAAAAAACATTTTTTAAAGATCTTTTTTTTTTTAACTTTTTGCTTTTATAATTGCCTCTATTCCTCCAAAAGGCACTTCATTTCATTTTCAAGCCAAGGAAGAGAGAAAAAAGAGAAATTAGAGCCAAAACATATTTGCATTGAAGGAAAACCAGCAAGGAGATTGAGCACAAAATGGTTGTTGAATCGCATTTGAGCAGGTTCGTAGGTGATCTTGGTGCATCTAGAGGAGTCTACAAGGGATTGGAAAGAGATTTCCACTGTTTTCAAAGAAGATTTAAGATGTATGTTTGAATTTTGAAGGTTTTTTTTTTGTTCTTTTTAAACCAAAACTTCATTTCTCTTCTTTCTTCTTTTCTTTTTTCTGTTATGTTTTACTGAAACAAAGAACGCGTTACAAATCCTAAGTGTGTTTTAAGTTTTTTGTTGAACAAACCCTAGGTATTCTTGCCAAAAAAGAAAATAGTTTTTTAGTTGCAAACCCTAGGTTTTTTAATATTAGTTTAATGATAAACTTTGAATGTTATTTTTTTTAATTTACAAGTTATTGCAGCATTGTCTATATCTGTAAATTGTCTCTATCGCATTCACAATGTCTCAAAATAGAAAGGACCCTTGTTGGAAACATGCCATTATTGCCACCATGCTTGGGGGAGGCATTAATAGATTGAAATACCACCTTGCACATATACTAGGCCATGATGCTAATCCATGCACAAAAGTCCCTCATGAGGTTATGCATGAAGTGCAAGTGCAATTGGGAACCTGTTGTGACCTATTTCACACATCGCCCCATTGCACATGGGGACCCTCGCTGGTTTGTTTTTAGGGTTTAGTTTTGAGTTGCATTGTCGTGAGCTCTTTCGCTCTTTGGGTTTCAAGCCTAAGTCAGGAGTCATCACTTGAGCCAAGTTGAGATTTCAAGCCTTGAACGGCGCGTAAACGTCATAGAAGTGTTCAGAGGACCCCGCAAACGAGGATCACCTGTTCTTTCACCCAATTCTGACACTTCCTACTTTTTAGGGATTTTGCTTTTTTGCTTTTTGCTTTTTTTGTTTTTGGCACTTTTAGGCCATTTGGGAATTTACTATTTTTAGAAAGTTGCTTTTTCGCTTTTTCTATTTTTAGAAACTTTCTATTTTTGGCAAGTATCATGGTCCCCACCAGTCAGAGAGTCAAAGTTTCCATCTTTAGACTAAAAAGCATGCAAAAATCACCCAAAAAAGTCTAAAAAGCAAGGAAAAAGCGTGTAAAAATCTGAGTGAAAAATCAAAAAATCAACTGAAAAGCACGCCTTTTGGGTCAAAAAAAAATCACACAAAAATCATAAAAAGCATGCAAAAGGCCATCAAGAAATCAGAAAATCAAGTAAGAAGCAGGTCTTTTAGATAAAAATCTGGTAAAAATCAGACAAAATTAGATAAAAGCAATACAAAATCTGACAAAAGCAATGAAAAATCTGATGAAAAGCATGTGAAAAGCAGATTGAAAGCATAAAATTCTGAAGAAACTCGCCCAGCAATGGATAAAAAATAGCACAAGGTTCAAGAATTCGCCTAGCAGCTGATGAAAGGATGGCAAAGATCATGGAAAGTCCGACCTGCCTATTGGAAAACCTTCAAGAAAGTCCGCCTAACAGCCAAGGGATGAATGGCAAGGATCATGGAAAGTCCGCCCATGCTCAAGATGCTGATGGAAAGGAAGTCAGAAAGTCTGCCCTCACCCTTGAGCACATGGAAAGAATCTCTTGAAGTCCGCCTAGCCTAGCAAGATGAAGAAATTGGAAATTTTGACTAAGTCTTGGCAAGTGGAAAGGAAGTAAGGAAGTCCACCCAAGGAAGAGGTGATCAAATTTTTGGCTAAGTATAAAATATTGGAAAACCTTCTTGATAGTCCGCCTAAGCTTGAAATGGGTTGGATTTTTGACTAAGAATGGAGTGAAATATGGCAAAACTTTGAGGAAGTCCGCCATACTTACAAGGATAATGGACAAACACATGGAAAAAACTCTTCAAGTCCGCCATGGAATCATAGGTGAAGCGGAAATAAAATGGCAAAGTCTGAAGGTGCTAGAGAGAAAATGAAAGTTTGCCTAGCAAAATTCGTCTAAGGCATAGAACATCCACAAGAAAATTGGAAATGGCTAAGACATGAAGAGGTCCGCCATGGTGAAGAGAAAGAGAAGCCCATGAAAAAATTGCGAAATTAAAGTAAAAGCATGGGTAAAATAAAATAAAATAAAAGAATTAAAGGTTGAGAAAATTGAAAAATCACATGGAAACCTTTAATTTTTTTCAAAACGCTTAGAGAAAAATTGAACTCTATGGATAAACTTCACATTTACGATGAGGATAAAGATGAAAGGTTAAAAAATTAGAAACTTTCCTCGACAAACTGGAGTCTACATTCGACGAACTTGAGAATGGAACGAAATTTTTAACTTTATAAGGCATTTGCAAGTCATTATCAACTCACAATTGCAATTCAAGAAGAAGCTTAGCTCTCTCTTCATTTCAAGAGTTAGTATTTTTTTATGAGAGTTAGAATATTTTAAGAGTTAGAAATTTCTTGAGAGAGAAATTTTCTTCAAAGATAGAAATTTTTGAGAGTTGAATAATTGATTTCGAGGAGAGAGAAACAAAGAAAGAGATGGAATTATAGGCTGAAGGTCGAAAGTTTCAAAAGCTTGCTTGCTTTTTTGGCAATAAAGATAAAGATTTTTTAAGTTCACAGTTAAATTTGCCAGCCACAGAGTAATTCCGAAGTTTGATGAATTAGTTCTACCTTTATCTTCATTCTATCTTTGAAAATTCCACTAAGTATTATACTCAGCTTGCTTTTTCAGTGAATTTAACTTTCGATAAGCTGAAGGTTAGAATTTTCGTAAGGAAATTTTAGAGAAAATAGTTTAATGTTATTGTATTCTCTTTCTCACAGGTTGATGACCAATCCTAGAGGATCGTCAAAGAAAGCACCAATGAAATTCGCCAGCAAGGGAGCCCAGCGAGAGACAAAGATCACTTCCAAGTGGAAAAACATTGCAGATACGGACCTTGGACATGTGGACTTCGAAGAGTTCAAGAAAAAGATGTATGGATTGAACGGACTTATGCCAACAGCGATTGCCCGCAGAATGATGCGCAACGGAATTGTTCAAGCTGTTGGATTTCCTCTAGCAACCCAATGTGTCGACTTGATAGTCGAGTGTGCAAAACATTACAATCCACAAGGGAGACAGATTGTAGCTCCTAATGGAAGAATTTTGGCGCACCTTGGAGCACCAGCTATCCAAGAGGCATTTGGCATCCCTGACCATGTCCGAGCTTCATACAAAACAAAAGGGGAGGCCAAAAGGATCTTTGACGATCGAGCAGATCAATGTGCAACCCACATTAATAAAACATGGTTAGAAAAGCCACGAGCTTCCGCCAAGAAAATGCCTAAGAGGCCGCGCAGAACAGACTTTAAGGAGGACTATGGTGACATCGTTCTGCTCTTGAATAGGATAATGGGCAATCCTCAAGGTGCCTTTTTCGAAACTTGGATGTACTTCTTTATTGAGGAAATCACCTCCGGGGTCAGAATGTTTGACTGGTCAAGAATGATCAGTGATAACATCCATGAACAGTTGATCATCCTTGAAAGGACTAAGGCATTTCATATGGGTTCCTATATTGTTTACATGTTGGCCAGAGCATATAAATATCCTGGATTGATCTGCAAGGGTGTTGTTGGCAATGGAGAAAATCAGTTCAAGGCATATGAATGTTATCCCCAACTACAACTGTCTGCCAAATCCCATTTTAGAAGAGCACACGACGCATTTCTAATGACCATCATGAGAATGCTACAAGGAGGAACTCATCAAAGGATGACACATGAAGCGAAAAGCCTTATTAGTAAATATGGATCCTGGTTCATCCAGTTTCCTAAGTTTACTTATATCCGGATCCAAGGATTCACCGGCAATCCATACAAACTTCCTATCTACCCCACCCACAAGATGATCCTATTGGAGGTACTTAGACAACTGGAGAATTTTCAAAATATCCAAAGGCCCAAGCAGAAAGCGGCCATCACGTTCCCATTCTTTATCGAAAACATGGAAAAATATTGTTCCTCAGCACAGGCAGCGGAAGGCGCTAGATTGGAAATGCAGTGGTATCCTTTCACATCATACCGATCTCGAGCCAATTTCGATCCTCACCATCACATCGGAATTGTGAACGAAAGGAAGTATAAACACCAAGTGGACCTGGAAGATTACTGGGCTAATGCCACCGATGAATTTGATGTTAGGAGAAGATTGTGGTCCAAATTGCCCGTCAGCTTGATTAGAACAACGGAGCTCTTCCGCATGCCAGACCAACTTGAGGATGATGGCGTATTCACACAACCCGATTTCGATGAGAATCTACCTCTTCCTCCCATGCGATGGTCAGAACTTGAAATTGCTGACTTGGACACCCTTATGAGCCTGTCACCAAGTATTCACAATGGTGGGCAGATCAGCAGATCAAGGACTTGCGACTGAGAGGTATGCCTTTGACATACACTCTGATGGGCGAATCAGAGTCTTACTCTTCAAATGCTGGAGCAAGTCAAGGAGATGAACCAATTGAAAGCTCAAATCCTAAGAAAAGGAAAGAAGCTAAGGGAAAAGAAGTCGTAAATGAAAGATCTGTCAAGAAGCAACAGAGACTGGAGCCTCTTCGTTCTGCCATATCCGCAAACGTAAATGAAATCTTGGACATTGATGAGTCTCTTGGAGACATACAGATTCCTTCTCCTACCCCTGTCCAGGCCAAAGATGATGAACCTCCATCACCCACAGACACCAAGGTTTTGGAGTCAGACAATGAGGTCGACATTTTGGATAATGAATTTGAAGATGGGATGATTTCAGCCTTGAGAGGAATCCAAGAAATCCAAGTCGTGCAGGACGTTCAAGAAGAAGAAGATACTGTGCAGCCAACTATTCCTAATTGGTTGAAGGAGAGATTGAAGATAAAGGAACCTGAAAAAGTTCCATAAGAAGATGATATGGCCGATTTCCTGGCCAGACTGGAAGCAGTCAGTGCAAAGAAGCCTGCTAAAACCTTCTCTACCATCTAGAGAGATGAAGTTGGGCATCGTACAGTTCAAGTTGTTGTACCGACAGTGGACAAGTCAAGAGAAGAGATTACTCCCCAGGAGTACGCCATCACCACTGTCGATTTAGGCCCTACCACAAAGGGACAAGAGATGGAAGAGTTGGACAATTTTGTTGCCACTATCAAAACCAGGCTGGAGAAAGAGATAGTGAAGAAAGGGGAGTATAAACGAGAGGTTGAACGACTCAAAGAGTACATTCAACACTTAACTAAGCCTCTCGATCAGACTACTTCAGCAACTCCTTCACTAATGAATACTTCTCAGGAAATTATTGAAGAGGAGAAGAATATAGATAGGGAAACTAAAGAATGGTTAAGTAGCAGCAGGCAAGAGGTGGTCATATTTGCAGAAAGACTAGCATTGGCATATGGGCAAACTTCTTCTTTACTCTCAAGAATCGCAACATTGGCAGAAGCATGGGATAATGCTCAGGATGCTCGAGACAGAATCCTTCCATGTCTCAAAGTGCTTAAGGGAGTGCCTAAACAAGAGCTGGTCAACGGAGAAGTAATTGCACCAGGGGCAGCTTATGATTTCGACAGTTGGTACATGACATTGATCATACGGAGTGAAATCATAGAAAAGGTTAAGGCAGATACAATCCAGATTGAGGAGAAGACAAAAGAAGTTCAAGAGAAGATCCTAGTTGTGGCTGCAAATGCGCTAGAAAATGACACTGTGCGAGCAAACAACCTGCAGTTCGAAAACCTGAAGAGCAAAATTCAGGATATCTTCTTCACCACTGGACCTGTCTGCAAGCAAAGTTTGACTAAGGCAGCTGACTTCCTATTCATCTTTCGCAATTTCCAACAACAGGAATCAGAATGGGAAGACACTTTTGCCGAATGCTCGGGTGATCTCGATCTACTGGAATTCAGGGTCAATAAGCTGCCACCTGTCACGATCGAGGAGGTTGACATGATAGTTTCTAAATTTATCCAGTACACTACGACCAAAGAGGATAAGGATGAACCTCCTCGAAAATAGCTTCTCACTCCAGTTCATTGCCTGTTATCTGATTGTGCTTTTGGAAACCCTAATTAGGGTTGTTTATTTTTAATCTTTGTCGTGATTCCTGTTCAATCTCGGCTGTTCATTGTGCTCCAGCAACTCTATATAAACCCTCTCTCATTCTCTCGTTGGATAGATAGATATACATGCATTGATAGATACATAGAGATAGAAGCATAAGAAAATAGGAGAGATAGATAGCATAATAAGAGAGAAAGAGTTTTATGAAATTGTTGCAGAAGACTATTTTGATGATGAAATTCATTATGCATGAGGTGCTTTGAATTCTTTTATTATCAAATGGTTGCATGGTTACTTACTTCTCTTCCTCATTGAATGGTTAGAATTTATTTCAGATGTATGTTTAAGGAATGATAGATTGATCGTAAAGATAAGTGAAACTTGGCTCATACTTTCTTTGGATGGATGCTTTCTATTCAATGCGTAAAGTTAGACTGAGCTTTTAATGTGGATGCCTCATTGTATTACTTCGAATGACATTGTTCTATTGGTGGTATTGTTCGTAGTAAGAAAATTTTAAGCACAAATTCCCAGAAGATTGCACTTGCTTTGCGCAGTTGTCATATTTCGTGGCAAAACAAAGTATTGTTATTTGGTTTCATTCAATCTTTACTGTCTCTTGAGTTCATAGGATTCCTCAACCCTTACTCTTTTTTCACTTTTTTATCTAAAATCCAAAAACCAAAAAAAAAAATCATTGCATCTAAGTCTTTGCCTTCTAAGTAAAATTGCTAGAGTAAATCCCTTTGTGTTATCAGCAAAATCACATCTTCCACAGAGCTTATCCGCACCCAACCTATGAAGCATTGGAATTGCTATATGATCTTTTGGCAATCTTAGCATACTAGTCAGTTTTTCAAGAGAGGATAGAGTGTCTTTGGATTCTTTATTCTAAAGTGCTTGGTGAGTCATAAAACATGCATCAACAGAACCTTTGAGCAGCAAAAAGAATTAAAAAAGAGGCAAAGAGAGGAGATGGCAGTGACGGGTGGAGTTGGAGATTCTTCTTCCATGCCTCTAATTCCTCCACCTCTAGCTGTTGTTAGTGGTAGTGGCAATGCCAGTGGCAATGTTAGCATTGGACCTAGAGTTCGTGGATCTAGGCTAGATTCATATATTTTGCCACGCACTATTCTAGGTTCACAACCGTCACTTGAGAGCATGAATTGGAACAAGGATAAACATGATGCAGCCAAAAGTGCAATTGGAGACTTTTGGTTCTTTTGTGACATTCCATTTCATCCAGCTAGGTAATTCTTCTTTTTGTTTTATTTTAAAATACATAGCTTGATAGTTGATTTTGTCTCTTGAAGATATATTTTTAGAGCTATGATGAATTCAAATTGAAATTATACATTTTTCAATACTTATTTTATTTAGTTGTGTTAGGTCTCAATATTGGTAAAATATGGTTGATGCAATTACTATTTGTGGGGCAAGATTCAAAGCACCTAATTGATTTAGTGATTAGCAATCAAGATTTTTTATTTATCTTTTATTGATTCATTTATTTTGTTTCTTTTTCAGGTGGTACTGTGTTCATCAAATCTATTGATGCATCCGGGAACACCAAAAATGTTGAATTCCTTTGCAAGGCTTTGGAGGGTGTCTTGGCTGAGGTAGGGGAGGAGAATGTGGTGCAAGTAGCCACAAATAATGCAGCAAAATATGTTGCTGCAGGTAGACTACTGATGGATAGGCACCCATCATTGTTGTGGACACCATGTGCTACTCATTGCCTTGACCTCGTATTGGAGGATCTTGCAAGATTGCTTGGATCAAAGCATGTGTGGAGACCACAAAGAATATTTGTAAGTTCATATATAATCACACATGGGTCCTTAGCCTTATGAGGCAATACACAGGGCAAAAGGAGTTGGCTTGCCCTAGGATAACCTGCTTTGCTACCAGTTTCATCACTCTACAATCCTTGCTACAGTCAAAGGGAGCTTTGAGGTGGATGTTTGTTAGTGAGGAGTGGACTTCCTCAACATATGCTAAGACAAATGCAGGGGATGAAGTGTCAAGTTAGATTTTTGATGAGCAAGGCTTTTGGGTACCTGCTACAGAGATCGTCAAGGTAAATGCAATTAGTAATTAGTTTACTAATTCTACATTATATTTTCTTTCTTATTTTTATTTTATTTACTTATTTTTGTTGACTCTTACTTATGCCAATGTTTCATAATAATTGTAGTTCTTGGAGCCTTTAGTGGTTCTATTACGAGTTGTTGATGGGGAGAATCCCGCAATGAGCTACATATGTGAGGGCATGGATAGGGCGAAAGAGGCCATTAGATCCATTTATAGGAGAGTTGATGATAGGTATCACCCCATTTGGGAGATCATTGATAGACGATGGCACCTCCAGCTTCACAAGCCCCTACATGCAGCAACGTATTTTCTCAATCTAGCATTCCAATTCCACCCAGAATTCAAGGTGGATGAGGAGGTTTTGAGTGGGCTCTACATAGTCATTGAGCATACATCCGATTCTCATGTTTGAGCCCAAATTGTTGCCTAGATAGAGGTTTTCAAACTTGCACAAGGAGATCTCTTTGCAAGAGACATATGCAAGGCTACTCAATCGACATTGCAGCCAAGTAAAAAATTTATTAAGGGGATAATAGTAGTTTAATTTTTTATATTACTATTAAATATTCAAACTTTAAGTTGGACAATGAGATTGATTTTTTTTCTTTTTCTCATCTTAGATGCATGATGGGAGAGATTTGGTGCTAAAGTACCAAATCTTCAAAGGATTGCAGTTCGAGTGTTGAGCCAATCACGCAGTGCCTCAGGTTGTGAGTGCAATTGGAGTATGTTTGGGCACATACACTCCAAGAACTACAACAGATTGTCAGTGCAGAGGTTGAATGATCTTGTTTATGTTCATTACAATCTGCGCCTTCACCATAGATAGATATTGGGCAGTGACTTGTCACCCATCACGTTGGAGGAGGTTGATCCACAATTAGATTGGATCACTGAGGTTGAGGATCCCATTTTTAGAAATGAGGACCTTGATTGGGTCAACCATGCAAATCAAGAGGCAAAGGTAGTAGCCATGGTAGAGGAGGATAGAGCACGAGGAGACACCTTGGATGCTAGTTTGGGTGCCACCGAATCTGAGGCACAGGCAAAGATGATGGTTGCATCATCATCCAAGACCTATCTTAGATGCCTATGCAGGAGGGTTGACGCTGAGTGATGCAGGCTCCTTTGAGCCATAGACTTGTAGCTTTTGTTTTGATATATGTTTGGAACTTTTAGTGCCATGGATTTCATATTCCATTAGTATTGTATACATTTGACAACATTTATATATCTAATTGTCTTGTCTTACTACTGTTATTTCCTTCAACAAAAATTTGTGTTTATACTTATGTGATTGATGTATGTTTGTGTATGGGATCAAAGTAGTTTCTATTTAATGATGTTATTGTATCTTTAAGGTTTATTTATTAAAGGGTACATGAAACAAGTTCAAAATCCTTAAAACTCTCTAAATTTCTAGGGTTTTTCTATTTGCCAAGTTTAGGCTCTGAGTCCGAGTCCGAGTCAAAAATTGGCTTGCTGAGTTCGAGGCGAGTCTGAGTCTTGGAACACTAGCTTTTTGTCTATAAAGTCCTCTAACATATCCAATTATTTTCCATGTTTTTATGAATATTTTAGCATCTTTTAATTTATTAATTTTTCTTGTGTTTTTCTCATTTTAAAACTTAAACCCATGTAATTGAATTCCATTTATAATTTTTGTGCTATGCCATTGCCATGTACATATAATGTGACTATGGTCGAAGGTAATTTTCACTTAAGTAATTTATTTTTTAAAATTTATGTCTTCTTTATTTTTAATGTTTCTAATTTTTATTTTTGAATTGGTTGATGAGACCTAATTTGCCTCCAACACAATCATCTTGAGACAAATTGTGAGGGTGCAGGAGGCACTTTCTAGCATGGCCATCAACCAACTTTGATCCGTGCAAAGGAAATCCAACATTGAGAGGATAGTGAATGTTAAGAAAATAAACTTAAATGACACTTGATGTGATTGTATGGAATATATTTTAAGTTCTACCAAGCCCATAATCAAGTACGATCCATTTTACTAAACTAGGTAAACTATGATTGGCAGAGGTATATGATGGCATTAACTCAATGATTGAGAATATAAAGACTATGTTACTAGGTCCTTCAAACAAGCCCACATCCCTATATGGGTTCGAAACAAGCCCCAATTTGGCCCAAGTATGCCCCTAGGTACACTTAGGGTATTGCCTAAATGCCCCGGATTCCCTATGGATCCTTCATAAAGAACCTAGGGCTCCCCAGCAATATACTACGCATACCTTAGAAAACCCAAGCATACCCATGGCACGTGGGGTACAAAAACACATAAAAAACTCATTAAAAAGCATTTTCTTTTAAAAACAACTTTCCCAAAAGGCTTTGGTCGCTCTAAAATGAAGGCACAACAAATTTTTCAACTCATTTAATAAGCACACAAGGCCAAAACTGCATTTTTTTCCACCAAGCTACCATTGTTGGGTTTTGAAGGTTGGTTCGTTTTTTTAAAAGGTGAGGGATATGAGAGAGTTAAACCTACAACAACATGGGAGAAATAGCTGCACAAAGAAGATTTAACCATCAAAAGTGAGTAAATTTTTCATTTTCTTCAAAAAAATTAAGTTTTTCTTCTTTGTAAGTTTTGAATTTTTCTTTTCCTAACTTTTCATGCATAATAAGGGGTTATAGTGCCGATTTTTTTTAAATTAAGTTTAAGTCTTTTAATTTGTAATATTTTTTGTTTTAGGTTCACATGGAATGGCTAGTAGTTCCAATTCAGCTGCTCCAAATGCAAAGATTTCATTTAAATTTGATTTATCATTACCTCCTTGGCAACATACAATAATGATTGAACAACTTCCTGGTGGTGGGGGTTATCTTTGACGTTGTAGCCAATGTGCAAAAATGTATAAGAGCTCATACTCTCAAGTGAAAGCTCACTTGTGTGCTATTCTTTTACAAGGAATACAATTTTGTCCTACGCCAAACAAAAAAGAGTTGCCAAAGCATCAAATATTAGCTTATATTAAAGAACAAGAGGATGTTGACACAGCAAGTAATAAATCAAAGACTTTTGCACATCCTCTTGCCAAGAAAACTTGCAAAAACCTCTTAGTGGCTTCTCACAATCAGCTGGCCTGCATCCCTTTGTTAGTTTTTATGATCAGATTATATAAGCAGAATTTAACTCAAAAAACAGACACATAAACACAGCATATACTCTGGGAAAACCCTCCACTTGAGGGAGAAAAACCCAGCAACAATTATCTCTTTTATATATATAAGCAATGGCAACAAAACTCTTTACAATGAGGCCTAACACAAAGCCAATATTCAGCACCAGCAATGGTTGCAATAACAGATTACAATCTGCCCTTCCTTGAACACAAATCTGCACTTGAATGGATTCACAATCTGCCTTAGAAGAAATTCACACTTGATAGAAGGAGCTGCTCTTGATAGAATTCACACTTGAGAAGAAGGAATAATCGAACTTGCTTTATGATCGAATGAGTGAAAATGACCTTGTATATATACACAATGATGGAGAGGACACACCTCTTCAAGAGCAAAGTTGGCCACCAAGAGAAAATATAATTTCAAATAATAAATGCCAGTTACAAGGAAGGTCGGCCATCTTAGAGATTAAATGTTGCCATGTGAAGCGCCTCTTCACATTAATTATTACAATTAAATGAATAGCCATTAGGCTATATGAATTTGTGTCTTCATTCGAGGCTAGAAGAATGAGCCCGAAGCTGCTATAACATCAACACCTTTCATGTCAATGCCACCATCTTTTGGAGATGAGAATTTTTTGGTTCTGCCTAAAAGAGGCCCATTGGAGAAGGCCTTCAAGAATTGAGGGATATTGCAGATCAAAGCATTGCCCGTTGCATTTATGGCAATGGTCTTCCTTTCAATCTCATTAGATCATATTGGCGAGATATGGTGATGGCCATTTCCAATACACCTAATTATGTTAGTCTTGGGTATGAAAAGGTGTGAACCACCTTATTAGCAAAGGAGAAAGCTTCAATAGAGGCATCATTGAGAGCAATCAAGGATGCATAGCCCGAAGCAGGTGTGTTCATTTCCAATGGATGAAAAGATTGCAAAAATAACCATTGATCAATGTTATAGCAATGTTCCCTAAAGAGGTGATGTTTTTGAAGGTAGTGGATTGTGAGGGGCAAGTGAAAAATGCAAGTT